>JAKUCA010000006.1:0-60396 GCA_030567025.1 Geotrichum europaeum
AAATAAATAAATAAATAAATAAATAAATAAATAAATAAATAAATAAATAAATAAAATAAAAACCATCTACTCCATTAGGTCCTTCCCTTCGTTGGCCTCAAATGGTATGCCAGCAATTGGCTTTATTTGTTTTTTTCGCTCGCTTCCCTGGTCAACAATTCACCAAGTTCGGGACCCTCAGTATTGACAAAATAAGTGTATACAGTGTTTGCCAGAAACCCATTCTTTAGGAGCATTGACCTGTATTTTAATTATCAGATTTCATTTTTACAATCATTACGTCAATACATTAAGCATCATAAGTCGAGGCAGAGACATTGCCACCTCTGCCAGTCCAGTTAATGTGGATGTTGGTGTTCTTGGGCAGCTTGTCAGAGACAAACTCGTCCAGGACCTTAAAAGTGTGAGCACCAAAGTAATCACGCTGGGCTTGCAAAAGATTGGCGGGGAGACGCGCACTTCTGTAGCCATCGTAAAAGGAAAGAGCAGTAGAAAAAGCAGGAGTGGGAATACCCCACTTGGCCGAAGTGGCAACAATCTCTCTCCAGCCTTCCTGGGCCTTGTTAATGGCATTGTGGAAAAACTCGTGGAAGAGCAGGTTCTCGAGATTGGGGTTCTCGCGGTAGGCCTTGGTGATCTCACCCAAAAAGACGGATCTGATAATGCAGCCACCTCTCCACATGAGAGCAATGCCAGCATTGTTGAGTTCCCAACCGTACTCCTTACCGGCTTCACGGATGAGCATAAAGCCCTGGGCATAAGAGATAATCTTGGAGGCGTAAAGGGCCTGCTCAAGGTTGTTGACAAACTCCTCCTTGTTTCCGTCAAACTTGGGAGTGGGGCCACCGAGAATCTTGGAGGCTCTAACACGCTCGTCCTTAATGGCAGAGAGAGTTCTGGAAAAGACGGCCTCACCAATGAGAGTAACAGGGGTAGCAAGGTCAAGGGCATTGACGGCAGTCCACTTACCGGTACCCTTCTGGCCAGCAGTGTCAAGAATCTTTTCAACCAAAGGAGTGTTATCCTCATCCTGGAAGTACAAAATGTCGCGGGTAATCTCAATCAAAAACGAGTCAAGAACACCAGTGTTCCACTTGGCAAAGACATCGGCAATCTCCTTGTCAGAAAAGCCGGCACCACGCTTCAGCAGGTCGTAGGCCTCGCAAATAAGCTGCATGTCACCATATTCAATACCATTGTGGACCATCTTGACATAGTGGCCAGCACCAGCGGGGCCGACCCAGTCGCAGCAGGGCTCACCGTCAGTCTTGGCAGAAATGTCCTGGAAAATTTCCTTAAGGTGGGGCCACGCCTCCGGGGCACCACCGGGCATGAGAGAGGGACCAGTTCTGGCACCCTCTTCACCACCAGAGACACCAGAGCCAACAAAAAGAAGTCCCTTGGCCTTGAGTTCTTCGTAGCGGCGGTTAGAGTCGGGGAAGTGCGAGTTACCACCGTCAATGATAATATCACCCTTTTCAAGGTGGGGCTCGAGCTGAGAAATGAAGTTGTCAACAGCGTCACCGGCCTTGACAAGCAGAATAATGCGGCGGGGTCTCTTGAGGTTGGCAACGAGCTCCTCAATGGAGTGGGCACCAATAATGGACTTGCCCTTGGCCTCGTTCTCGAGGAAGTGGTCAACCTTGGAAACGGTTCTGTTGTAGGCGACAACGGTGTAGCCGTGGTCAGCAGCGTTAAGAATGAGGTTCTGGGCCATTTGTTAGAGATCAGCGAATAAAGCGATAAAAAAAAAAGAGCAGACATACTTGACCCATGACGGCCAGACCAATAAGACCGATATCTAGAGAAAGCACAAGTTAGCGTCAGAGCGGGGGATAGAGCTATAATCGCTCAACATACCACCACTAGAAAGAAAAAACGGTTAGCAATAAATAAAAAAAAAATATATATATATATATAGGCAATTGACCCCGCGGCCAAAGAACCGGGACAAATAAGAAAAAAGAACAGAATTGACTTACGTAGGAGCAGACATTGTTTTTAAGATATGAGTAATGTGAAGGGGGAGGAAAAGTAAGGAACGATTGCACCTAAAGGAGAAGGAGAAAGAAAGGAAGTGAAAGGTGAAAAGGAAATTGGAGGTTATTTATATAATTTTTTTTTTCCTAGCTGTCTAAAGGTGGTTCGTTGGTGTAAATAATTTGTTTGTAATTTTTTTTGTTGGTTAGCACTTGGTTGCTCATTCTTTTTTTTACGCAGCAGCAAGAGGTTTTGTCAGCGTAGTTGTTGAATTACTCAAGTGGGAATTGAACTAGAATTGAACATGAATTGAACAAGATGAAGATGATATTAATGATGATGATGATGATGATGGTAAAAGAAAGAAAGTTGATTGAAATGGATGGTTTTGTTTTTGTGGTGGTGTGTGCTCTTCATCACAGCAATGGATTCTAGTGGGATGGTCCATGTGTGGGTTTTGAATGTTTGTGGAGGGGTAAATACAATCTTTTTCATGGCTTTTTTGGCTGCTGCTCAACAAACTGGGACTTAAAAGCGGCCTGCACCCCTCCTGCTGTCATGAAAAAAGGGCGAGACCTTGGTCAATGGACCGCTGACATAAGCACTAGCTCATATACCCTGCTGCTACTGCTAAAAAAGGGCAGCTGACATAAGAAGACTGGCCAATGACTAAGAAGATTAATTATGACTAATATTTAATTACTTAGTAATTTTAACACGTAATGCCCTTACCCTTAATTTCCAAAAACTATTGTGTTAACGCTGACTCTTCCATTTGAGTCCCCTTTCATGATCAGAGAGTATTGTTGGACAATTCTATATTAATTGAATGTAATTATTTTCATCAACCGGAATACTTCCATTTGTCCTTTTTTTTTTAAAATAAAAACAACCTTTGATCCTGGTTATTACCGTTGTTGCCAGATGGGTGTTTGATCAAACTTGAACCTGTTCATCAGGTTTGGTTTCCGTAGCTCCTGTCAACTTGACAAAAAAAATGGAATTATCAAGGGCTTTAAAACTTGTAAACATAAGACATTATAAGTAACCTCCTGTAGACCTTAGCAAATTTCATGAACCCTAAACGTTGCAGCCGCTACGGGTGTGTGTTCTGGCAGGTACTTTGAACCATCTTGGACCATCTTGGACTCTGCTTTTTTTCCTTCTGTCCCCACGATACTCACCAGGGCTGGACCAATGGCTGACTCAATTCGTCGAAAAATCAACAACAACAACAACAACAACAACAACAACAACGATAAGTCATTGTCTAATCAAATCCTGAGTTCTTTTTTATTCCTAGGTTATATAAATATATATATACAATCGGGTGCAAATAGTGCACACAGTCGAGCCGAGGTCACTCTGGTCCCCTCGTGCCTTTTTACAAAAAAAAACCAAGTTTACAACAGTTCTACTGCAATTGAAACTATTTCTGCCCCAGCACGAATCTCAATAACCACACTGAACTGGATGCTTTAACCTTGCCCACCCTTATACCATACGGCTGCATGCTTTTTTGTTTGAAACGTATTCATTGCTCATCAATGTTGATACCATTGATTGTATACTTGAATAAACTATCTTGCAAACAACAACAATATCCACTGTCTCTGTAAATCGACCAATATATACCAACATCAGTTTTTTCCAGTAAGACTTTTTTTTTCCTACTGGTGGTTGTTACATTACGTCATGACGCAATTTCCCACTTCCCCGGCATTTGATCGGGCTTTTTCTGGGTCTGGGGGTCGGTTTTTGGGTTCCCTGGGCCACGTCGTGATTTCCATATTTTTTCCCACACAAAAATAAATTCCATTAATCACCTGACTTCCATTATATAGAGTAAACACTTGTGACAAAAACTAACAACCAACAGCAAAACGACATAAAACAAGAGAAATAGGCAATAGTATCTAGCTAAGCTCAAGCTTCTAATCTTTTGTCTTTTTATATTGTCTATGACGTAAACTATTGGCTAACCCCAACCCTCGGCTTTTTTCTCGATTGGCCTCACTCACCTTAATGTGCGAACACGCGAAATTTCATATTCCTCCAAATCAGACGTCATTTCCCGGACCTCCCCCCAATCCCCTTTGAAAAACTCCGATCGCAGAAAGCCCACGGCTCTGACGTAGTAGACGGATATATATATATACGCAATTGATATATACAGTACTTTTTTCCTTGTCGCGCCCAAATTTTTAACATGATTCGAAGCGCCAAGTTTGCCAGGAATACCCTCACCCGCTCGGCTGCCGGCTCGCGCCGAGCGTTTACGGTCACCAGCCTGGCCCGCAACAATAATAATGACAACAATAACGAGAGAACCCGGAGAGAACTCGACTCGTCGCCGGTGCCCTCGTCGCGCGTCTCGCGGCTCTTCCACTACGGTTCGCTCGCCACGGGGGTCGGGTTGGGCGCCATTACCGAGTCCCTCAAACGCGTGGTTTCTGATTCTTCTTCTGGCAGTAACGGCTCCGTGCTGCTTTCGCCGGCCAATGTCAACCGCATTGTCAAAAAATTCTCACAAATGCGTGGCGCGGTGCTTAAAATTGGTCAACTTATTAGTTTCCAAGATGCCAAATTCCTGGCGCCCGAGGTGCAGACCATTTTGGAACGGGTACAAAATGGGGCCAACTACATGCCTAAACGTCAACTTGAGCGAGTAATGGCGCAGAATTTGCCCGGTGGTAAAAACTGGCGGGAAACGACGTTTGCACGTTTTGATGACTACCCGATTGCCGCGGCGTCGATTGGTCAAGTGCATAGTGCCCAGCTTAAAAGCGGCGAAGAAGTTGCGGTCAAGGTACAATACCCCGGCGTGGCTGACTCGATTGATTCGGATCTTAATAATCTCATGATTCTGCTCACGGCCTCGCGGTTTTTGCCCGAGGGCCTTTTCCTCGACAAGACTATTGACAATGCGCGCGTTGAACTTAAATGGGAGTGCGATTACAAGCGCGAAGCCGCGGCACTTGACAAGTTTAGAGCACTGCTCGCCGATGACCCCGTATTTGAAGTGCCCAAGGTCTTCCACGCCGCGTCGACGGCCAATGTGCTGACAATGCAAAGAATGCCTGGCGTCGAAATCACCAAGAACCTCGCCGCGATGAACCAGCCCACGAAAAACTGGATCGCGACACACATTATGCGGCTTTGTTTACTCGAAATTGCGCGGTTCAAGTATATGCAAACGGATCCCAACTGGGCTAATTTCCTGTATAATAAGGAAACCCACAAAATCGAGTTGCTTGATTTTGGCGCGGCGCGGGGGTACTCGGACAAGTTCATTGCTGACTACCTGGGTGTATTGCGCGCCGCCGTGCAGCGTGACCGCGAGGCTTGCCGCGTCTACTCGCTCAAGCTCGGCTACCTCACGGGGCTTGAGTCACCCGCCATGCTCGAGGCCCACATTGACTCAATCCTCGTGCTTGGTGAACCGTTTGCAACTAAAGGCAGCTACGATTTCCACGACCAAACTGTCACTGAACGCGTGCGTGAGAATATCGGCGTGATGCTTAATGAGCGGCTTACCCCGCCACCCGAGGAGACCTATGGCCTTCACCGCAAGCTCTCGGGGGCCTTTTTACTCTGTGCTAAAATGGATGCGCAGGTGCCCTGTCACGATCTTTTCAAGGAGATTGTTGGCCTAGAGCCAGCGCAGGAATAGAGAACATGAACAAATTATTCAATCTTAGATCTATTTCTCTGGCTTTTCTTTTGTAAATGAATGTAAATATATATCTAAAATCACCGATTCTTTTCCAAATTATCCAAGCTTTCGTAAATAAGCTCCCAAAACTTGTCCATATTAATTTTTTCTAAAACTTTAACGCCCTTGGTGCTGGGTCCGATTTTAACCGTCTCGCCCACGCGTTCGCCGTCAAGAACCACGTCAAGTTCGTACTCGCCAAATTCGAGTCCCAATCCAGCGCCGAAGCTGTCGTCGGTGAGCAGTGCTGCTACGGCCAGTGGGTCATGGACTGGTGGGCCCGCCTCAAACCCAAAATAGTCACGATAAGTTTTGGCAAAAAACCCGAGCAATTCGTAAAGCATGCGGCGGACATAAAACACTTCCCCGCTGCCATCGCTGCTGTTGCCCAAAATCCGCGCTTGTACCTCGGGGGTGGCAATTGCCTGGTGCGACATGTCAAGCGTCACAAGGGTCGTGCGGCCCGCCAGCGTCGGGTGCCTCAGCACCGTGCGCGCCGCTTCGGGGTCACACCAGATATTGAACTCAGCAAATTTGGTCCAGTTCCCCCCCTCGGCAAACCCGCCGCCCATTATTGCCAGGTGTTTGATTTGGGGCAGCAGCTCGGGCCGCTCGGTCGCTAACAAGGCAATATTGGTCAGTGTGCCGGTGGCCACCACGTAAAGCTCGCCGGCATGCGCCTCAATCGCCGCGGCGAGCGCGGTTACCGCTGAGCCCACAGGCCCCGCGGCGTCCGCGAGGGTCGCTTTAGGCAGCAGGCTAGTGCCATCGAGGCCGGACTCGCCGTGGATCTCAGGTGCGTTGCTGAGCGCGCGCTGCAGCGGCTTGTCGGCGCCGGGCCACACCCGCGCCGCCGGTGGCAGCGCCACGGAAAACGCCTCAGCCAGCGCCAGAGCATTAAGCGTTGTGCGCGACAGCGGTGCGTTGCCATAAACCGTCGAGATCCCCACAAGCTCAAACTGGGGCAGCTGCGCGACTAGTAGCATGGCAAATGCGTCGTCGTGGCCGGGGTCGCAGTCAAGCCAGATGGGGGAGCGGGAGGAAACCATGCTGTAGTCTATTGTTGTTGTCGTGTGTAAGTGTAGCGGTAGGAATGCGCGGTTTTAAACGTGCAAGGGGGTAAAATAACCAACCTGAAATATCAGTGGATCAATGTCTATATATATATATATTATGTATATATGCTGGTGAAAAGACCGTGACTCTGGCAATCCCAACGTTCAAGCGGCCTATCGCTGCTGCTGGCCGTGACCGACGGGGAGCGCGCGCGATAAGCCGCGCCCTAACCCTTGCTTAGCCGTCCCCTCCTACAAGACGCTGACGAGAGTCTATACAACTTATACGCGCGCGGCAGCAGCGTTGTTAGTGGGCTGTTTGAGTCTGATAGAAATCGAGAAAGAAAGAAAGAAAAAAAGAGGAATTAGTTAGAATCATGGAAAAAAAAAAAAAAACAATGTTGTGGATGCGCTTGCTGATGGTGAACTCTCCAGGGCTCTGGGTCCCGACTATGTAACTACTGGTGATACCTGCAAACGCGAGTAGCCAGGCGACTTTCAACAAGAGCTGGCCAAAAGGTCCTAATAAAGCATATATATATATATATTTTGCTTTTGAATTGTTTATAATACGGCTTGAGATATGACATGTAAGTGTCATTGTTATGGTCTCAGCCGCTACTACTGCGCCGGTTTCACAAGTTCTCACAAGGCTCCTCGAACTCAAGCCCCGATCACTGCCTTTAAAAGTCTTTATCAATAAAGCCCCACACGATATATCCTCATCTTTGTATTTTTACTTATGTTTTTTTCATTACTGTTTATTCAGTGCATTTTTACGGGGTTTTGGCAATTGCTATCCGCTTTGCCTCCAACAAAAACTGTGAGAAGTTTATCAAAACTCAATCCTGCACCCTACTGAGTATCCGCTTGCTGCCATTTCTTAATGCTAAATCAACCTTATTCGTTCATTTTTCACACCAGATCTTGTTATAAGCTAGTCTCCAGTGTATACTCTTTGTAACCACGGCTACTACAATGTACAAAAATTCATCACCAGTACCCACCTAGACAGCTGCTGCAATGAGCCAATAGGGAAAACCGTACCCGCTGCCACATATCAATCATCGTTTCTATTATGCTAATGGAATTTTATGCAATTTGGATTTCCCCTACTATAGATAAATCATCACCGCCCGTTTTCTCAGACCCCCGGTTTTCCTCCATATTAATCAAGCCCCAGCTCTAAATTTATTTTTCTGCCTTCTCGGTTGTGGATCCCACTTTGCTTTGTACGGTCTTGCCAAAAAGGCGTTTTACCGTACTCACGTCTATATCTATTCTAAGGTTATGGTAGCAGGGGATCCCATTATTTTTAGGCGACATGTATTTGAAGTTGACAAATTCCTCTAATGTCACGTCAGGCCGACCAAAATCATGTTTAAACATGGCAGCAATCTCTGCTGCAGTCTCGGTAAATAAAAGAGTCAAAGGGGATTCATTCTCTTCAGTAGACTCGCTTTCAAGTAACTCGGACGCAGACTCCGGAAGCAGGGCCTTGAGCGGATCCGTGTCATGATCCTTATGCCCGTAAATATAAATTTTAGTCAAATTGCGCGTTTTGTGCACATGGGTCCTTGCCAGGTCCTGGATCAACTGCTTTAAGCTTATTTTTGACGGGAACGCGCTGACAAGCAGCACCCGCAGCGACGGCAATAGCCCCGCCAGAATTATGGATACCAGCGGCGTAAACATGAACCCACTATCTGAGCTCAACGGCGGGTCCGGGTGCACGCAGTTAAAGCTTAGACACTCGATTTTCTCTAGGCCACGCAACATGCCGAGTAGTAAGTGGCACTGCTGGGCGGACAGCGACACCGAAAGCGAGGTAATGTCTGGATTCGACTGTAGCAGCGTCGACAGAAACTCCTTGTTTTCCATAATGTAACCTTCAATTTTAAGCGTTGCCAAGTTCTTCATCTTAAACATGTCGTCGGTGGTTTCTGACTGATTAAATGTCCCCGTTAGCACCAGTTGAAAGTCTAGGCACAGTTCTACCACACTGTCGAGGTACGACCCAAACGGCCCTGTTTGTCGGCCAAAAAAAAAGTTATTGTTTGCAGAAACCCGGCAGAGCTTGCTAGGAAGCGTTGGGGCCACTGGCGGTTGCAACACCTCAATTATCATTTGCTCCAAAGAGTCAAGACATGCCACGGCACTAAATATATTCCCTAAATCCTCGTCAGTAAGTTCCTGTTCGTAATCGCTGGTAAATGATAAATTCTTTAGTTTTTTCATCTTCTTCAGTTGCAGCGGAAAATGTTTGGTAAATGGATCAATCTCATCGTAAATGACTTCAAGGGTGTCAACCGTATCCAGCACCCGCTGTTTGTTAAAAACCCACAACAAGCTGGCCAAATACAAAAGGTTATTGCTCTGGCTAACAACTTTACAAGTAAACCCAGGCTTTTGAACAGAAATCAACTTTGCAAACGTAGAGAACAATAGCTGTAGTTTGTAAACATTACTTTTGTTTTCTACTACTGGATCGCTTAGATGCTCTACAATAAACGGTGCCAGTATATTTTGCGGGCTAGCTTCTGTGTACTTCTGCCATTCAAAACACTGACCTGTCTCTTCGTCGTCGTCGTAAATACCCTCGAGCACGCTCATATCAATGAGTAGAGACGTAAGATTCGTGGCACCAATGTCCACTGCCCCTTCTAACCACCGTGCGCCCAGCAGACTGGCATAGTCAAATTTGTAATCACATATCCACAAGTTTTTCACAATTGGCAGCGCTCGTTTGTGCAAGCTATTTACCTCATAATAGCATTTGGGTAGCAGCGTTGATTGCTTAAACGCAGTTTGTATGTCAAAAACAAATGGCCCCACGTCATCCGTCAAAAAACTCTTTTCTGAGAATTGATCCGTCATAAATATAAGATTGCGAAAGATGATGGTGCCCACCAGGTCATAAAAAAACCGGTTCACGTACATGAGGGGCTCAAAATGGACCCGTAGGACTTGGTGCAAATAGGGTTCCCGAATTTGCACTGCGCGCAGAAAAAGGATATCGAGGGTATTTGGGTATTCATAGTCGGTAGTATCAATGGTGAGATGCTCGAATATTGTGGCGAGCACCTCAACGGGCAGCGTTTCAAGCTTGCCCATTGATGTATAGTCTTTGGTCAGCGTTGTCTTGCGATGAGCCGCAGTAAACAAACATGTAGCGTTGGCAAGAGCTCAATTACTATACAATTATATGGACAGAGATGTCCAACACTCTTTAACTATTCTTTGTGTGTGATGAAATGGCACGTCTAATGGAAAATAGCCAGGAACAGCCCGCTGTCTTTTGCTTTTTTTTTTTGGGCTTACTGATATGGGTTAGGTTATACGCTCTTTGCCCACTTTTGGAAAATGTCGTGATAGGCGTGTCAACGGCTTTCTAGATTGAAGCAGTTGGGGGATTTCCAACGGTGAAGCTTAACATATGATGGTCCCACCAGAGATAACAAAAAGAGGTTTACTAATCTGTTATTTATTTAACTTGAAATTAATGATATTGTTTTGCCTTTTATATGTATTTTAGAAAAGTTCAAAATTAATTGTGTGTAAGGAAAATGGTGTAACAAGTTAGTCACTTGAGAAAAAAAATGAAAAAAAATAAAAATTTTAATTATCAACAGCTAATTGCTAAATGAATTTAAATAAATTAGTAAAATGTCTGCTGTTTGTTTCAAAATCTAAAATTTAGACATCAAATTTTGAAAGAAAAAAAAAGTTATACATTAGTTCATAAAAATTACTTGCAAGAGCGTGTGTTACAAATCTCAATATTTGAAGACCTCAAACTCTATAAATGACTTCATGTAATATAGAACACCTGAGAGAAATTTTGACAGAAAATTAATACTTGGGATCAAAAGGCTGCTCTGATATAGCAAGCTATTAACATTGAAAAGGCAATAAAAGGATGTTTTACTAGCTGGATTACAATATTATTGCAGATTATAGCCAAGATTTATTGTGAGCAGCATTGTGAATTCTAAACTAAAAAAACAAAAATTAAAAAAATTATCAGTTGAGTGGTATATTAAGGCCATTTTGTGTATAGTTTTCCCAATTCAAAAGTTTTACGATTTTAATAACAAAAAAAAAAAGGTGTTCACGTCTATCTGAATTTCAAATTTTGCATCAATAATTTAGACCGTTGCCAAGACGGATCATTGCTACTAAAAAAATTTAATATTGACCAAAAAAAAATTAATACTCAAACTGAAATATCTCAAAAGGAGAGTTGAAAGTTTTGCAAAAAAAAAAAAAAAAAGGGAACTTTTTGAATTTTTTCAGAGTTTGAACCGCTAACTAATTTTTTAAAGATTTAATAGTTTCAGTGAAAAAATAAAAAGAATTTATAAGATTTCGAGTATACCAATATTCATCAATTAAAAAAGCTTTTAAAAGCATAAAATCTAAATAAGTGTCTCAATCAGCGATAGAATATGCCTTAGCTTGAAAGTTTATCGTAATTTTGACAACTTCAAACAAAATAATTGGAATTAGTATATTAAGATCAAAGCATTTGAAGATGCACTTTGGCAATAATAATTATTAGCAATCATGTATATAAATATAAACAGACAGCACGCGTTGGTACCGCTACATGGTTAATCTTATTGAAAAGTTTAAAATTCAGCACTATTACTTGGATTTTTCTTTTTCAAACCATTCTATCAATTGATTTAAAATGTTAAAATATATCTTATAATCATGGAAATAGCAATTCAGAAGTGTTTATTTTTTTTATCTGACCGCCCGCTTGCTATTTAGAATATTTTTGAGTCTTTTTACGTCTATTTCTAATCTAACATTGTATTCGCACTCAAGGGCATTGGTTTGTGGCGACAAGTAAAGATAATTAACAAAGTCACTCAAGACAACCCCACCGCGAGAAAAAGTCTTGGTGATAATAGCTGCAGTTTCTGATGCATTGGTGGTAAAAAACAAAGTTAAGGGATCTTCATTCTTTTTAGATCTGCCAATGTGGCCATAAATGTAAATTTTGTCCAAGCTTTTGGTAAACTTTGCGCAATTGTAAGCAATGTCGTTAATAAGAGTTTGCAAGTTTATTTGACCCGGTCTGGCATTGATGGAAAAAACTTTCAAGTTTGCAAGTTTTCGGCATAAAATATGCGTAAAAACCACGGTAATCTGGTAGCTATTAGGCTGGTATGAAGCAGAGTGGAGGTAACGCAAATTTAAAAATTCAAGATTTCGTATTTCCTTGAGCATTTCATTAAAAAAATAAAACTCCTGAGGGTCAACTTCAATAGAAAGGGTTGTTATTTGTGGGTTCATATCAAAGAATACTCTCATGACTTCGTTATTCTCAACGACACTACCACGTAAAGTGAGAGTTTTTAAGTTTTCTAGCCTGTATACTTCCATGTTTTGGCTTGGATTAATCTCTTCGCTTAGCGTCTGGAAATCCCAGGTCAGTTGTACAACATCATTGAGATATGTATTGAATGGAATCAAGTTTTTCCCTAAAAGGAAATTATTACTTGCCGAGAGGGTATGAAGGCCATGAAAAAAGCATGAAACGTTTTGCGGTTCGGGCACATCAACCTCTAATTGCTGTAAAGATTGGAGATTGGCAATGGCAGATAGAAGAAACTCAATGTCATTTTCCAACAAGTGATTGTATTTGTGCTTGCTAATAAAAGATAACTTTTTGAGTGAAGTCATTTTTTCTAGTTCGTTTGCAAATTCTTTGGTAAATTCTTCGTGCTTGGAGTTCATGACATCTAAGGTGACAATTGATTCCAAAACTTGCTCCTTTCTAAAGGCCCAAAGTAAGCAGGAAAGTTCAAATAAAGTCCTATAATGACTAATTATTTTGCAGGTAACTTTGTCTTTTTGATTAGAGACAAGTTTAGCAAGACCATTAAATAGAAGCTGTCGGTTATAAATTTGGACTTTTTTGTCAATTGGCGTGCTGGAACTTTTTAACCGGTCTATAACTTGAGGTGGAAGATCTTTGCGGTCTTCAACTAATTCAGGAATCTTTAGAGAAAGGTTGTACTGATAATAGTCATCGAGCATGACCATGTCAATGACAAGATATACCAAATGCTGAATAGTATTGTCTATTATTCCCTTATGCCATTGATTACCCAAAAGACTGGAATAGTCAAATAGATTACTGCCCAGCCATAACCGCTTGGTCACTGGTAAAACTTTATTGTGAGAATCGGGGATCTCATAAAAGGTCCTTGGCAGTTTAGTGTATGAGGTCTCTACTGCAGTTGATTGAAACACAAAAGGTGTTTTGCTGGTCCAGAGACTACCTCCTTTTGCGCATTTAGTGATATCTTTGCCGGCGTAATGATTGGTAAATATTATAGAATTGACAAACTCGTGGAAAAAGTGGTTCACCAGCATCAAGGGCATAAAGTGCTTTTTTGAGACCTTGTTGATGTAGGATTCTTCAGTACCCACGTTTTGCATCACAATCTGATTTAGATGACTAGGGTAGGCATATTTCGCTGTGTCAATGGTCAGATATTTAAAGATTGTACATAGTATTTCGCTTGGAAGAGTGTCAAGCTGTGTATTATTCAGAGAAACGTAGACCATTTCGTATGGTTGGGTTTTTACGATATCAGAATAAGCGGACATAATTAACGAGAGACTGAATAACTGGTAATAAAAAAATAGATGTAGTGTAGATAAGAGACTCTGAACCCCAGACTTTATAGAAAAAGAATTATCATTCCTAAGGTGACACAAGTTGTTAATAACTGGCTTGATGCTTGAAGTTTTGTTCAAACTATCACCAAATCCCAGCTATGAGATCATCAATTTTTACTCACGTCTGATTCTGACAATTCTAATGCCCATATTTTAATTTATTAGCCTCTGAGTCAAACCTAAATTTAAAGACGTGGTGATAGACTGATAATCCGGATAGTTTGGCTATTGATTGCTGATTTTCGGAAGATTTGCAGCGTTATTGGTCTAACTCAGAACTGGTTTAATTTTAAGCCAAGGTGTTCTTTCTCAATTTTTAAAGATCGTGAGTCAGGATGGAAATTTATTTTTATAACTATTACAATACTAACACAAGTTATTTTTTTTCTCTCTGGTATTTGCTGAGTTGTCAGGATTTTAAACAGCAGCAAATAACAAAAACATGTTTGTGGATATATTTCAATTTTTTATGACCTGCATGTTTGAGATTTGTCCTGTATTGCGCCGTGCTAATAATGCGATTGCTTATACTGGCCGTAGAATTCAAACCCCATGCCAAAAAGCCTATCTGATGAAAAATAAAGCCAGAGTCAATCAAGTCCTAAACTTCTAACGTTTTTAACTTAGAAACTTCTATGATATATTCAAAATCTTAGCATGTTAGTCGGTGATAGTTTGGCTAAGCTAAACGCACTTTTATTAATATTTTCAGTCATAACTGGGAAATTGGTTTTTGGTTCCAGGATTTGCTTAAAGTTGATCAATAAAAAACATTTAATGCCAGAGCAAATCTTACCAGAAAAAACAAGCAAAACCTGGGAGGCCTACTCTGAAGATTGTAACATAGCAGGTTGATAAAATGCCAAATTCACATAATTCTTATCATCTTTTCTTCAAGTTATAGCACTGTCCTAGATCTTTAAACTGATTATAAAACTCAATATTAAAAGACATTTTCATTTTATCATAAAGTCATTTAGGATTTTCGTTAATATAACCAAGACAATAAGGTCAGACTCAGGCAATGATTTTAACTCTTTCTCAAACCTGGCAAATTTAAGATCAAGTTTGAAAATGCTGTTGGAGACTGTTGATGAATGGCTTGAGCAAATGCTGATACTTTTGTTCTACCCAAAATTTTCCAGCTTTCTTTTCTATTATTGCAATATAAAAACTCAAAACGAGCATATTTTGTGCTAAAGCGTATGCACCTTCTTTATATCTCGTGAATGGTCTTCTTATATTATCAATGCTCTTGTCAATGGCTTCTGGTACAAGCAGTGGTCGATTTGTCTCTTTTCACGTGATCAAACACCTCGGCAACAAAAGATGAGCAACCCCAACCCCAATCTGTCGCAGCCCTGAGATTCTCCGCAATTTGCTTTGAATCACGACAAAAACCTTTACCAACCAACTGAAAAAAACAACCCTCGATTAGAACTGCGCGGCAACTATAGAAATATATTTAACACCCACAAGATGAGCACAAAGAAACAGCAATTAAGACTGCCGCTGGCAAATGCGCCGGAAATCAGTAAGTTTATATATTCTAGTTCTTCAGCATTATGAAGAAACAATACCCTTTTGATTTTGGGCTAACACCAATTCAAGTCAGATCAAACCAGAAAGATAGCTCGTTGGAGTATTCTTTGAAATCGTCGCTTGTTGACACTATCAGGTTAATTATGGGCTCTAATTACCTCAATAATGCAAGCGCTCGCAGTGGCGGCAATGCAATCAGCAAATACCTGACCATTGATGTCGTCTGTCGCATTCTCTACCTGGGATTGACCACGGGCGTTGGCAACCGCACCCTGGGCGAAGAGTACACTGATTTGGTCTACGCCGAGGAAAGCGTCAGTGCTCACCGAACCAGCAAGGCGGTAGTGCTCCGTCGCATTGCTTTGATTCTGGGGCTATCGGGACTAGTGGAAAACTATCTTCAGCGCAAAACCAAGCAACTTATAAGCAAGCCTAATAACCGGCACAAGCTTATTAGCCGAGTGATCAGTAGCAAGTACACGCCTTCGTTAGATATGGTGCGAAACCTGCATCTTGCTGCCTTTTACATGACGACCCACGGGTCCAAGTTCTACCAGCTGACCAAGCGGGTGGTTGGGTTCCAGTACTACCTCGGGCACAGTGAAAGCAACAACAACAATAATGCCATGGGCTACGAGGTGCTGGGAGCACTACTTGTGTTTCAGAGTCTTTTCAATTACTATAAACAAATTACCGATACCAGTGCTACAGAAACCGAAAAGGGCTCCACGGGGGCTTTTAAAAGCCATGCGAAAGAGATTGACTTGTCCGACCCCACCATGCTGCAATTTATCCCCAATGAATCACGCGCATGCGTGCTGTGCCTCTCAATGATGAAAAGCCCAAGCGTGACCAACTGTGGCCACCTTTTTTGCTGGAACTGTATCATTGAATGGACGTCTGAAAAGGCCGAGTGTCCACTGTGTCGCAGCTTTTGTGAGCGGCAGAATGTGCTTTTGCTGAGTGCGCACTAGTCCCATAGGTGGATGGAGCCGTCGAGCCCACCGGTGACAAGCTTGGATGTAGCCTGTGGCGCCACCGCAAGACTAAGGAGCACGCCCTTGTGGCCCTTGAGCTTGGTGACGTTACGGTCATGGCCGGACCAGTTCCACATACATAGATTGCCATTGACATCACCGGAGTAGAGGTACTTGCCATCGGGAGAAAAGTCAAGGCCCACAGGATAGCCGGCATTGACATGGCCATCAAACACTTTATTTTTGCTCCGGCGGAATTTAGACTTGTCAGTAGCACCAAAAGTTATGATGGTATTGTCCATACTCTGGGCCACAAAGTATTTTTCGCTGGGATGTAGTTTAAGCACGGGCATGGAATGCTGATAGGGGTCAGCGATGAATTTGATGGGGACATTGATGGACCAATCCCATACACGTAACGACTTGTCATCAGAAGAAGAAATGAAGCGCTTGCCATGATCAATAAACTGAATGCAGTTGACGGGGCCCAGGTGATGGTCGTATGTCTGGGTGACCTTGCCGCCCTCTTCACGTAGATCAAATTGCTGGATCTTCTTGTTGGATAGTGCACCGAGAATCGAGTAGGGCTCGACAGGGTTGTAGTTGACAGAATTGGCATTGGCACCGCTGATATCAATTTTATTAAGGCATTTGCCCGTCTCGGTATCAAATTCACGAATGAAATGATCGTAGCAAGCGGCCAAGAAGCGGGTGCCATCGGGATTAAAATTAATATCCTTGACAGGTTTACGCAAACGAAAGATGCGAAGTAGTTCTTTGCGCTCGCCGTACGCATCCCACAGTTTTATAGTGGCATCATTACCGCTTGATAAAAGCAAGTGGCCCGCACGCGGGAAGTAGCGGAGCTGCGTGACGCCGCCGACATGGCCACCTTTAAATGTGCGCAAAATGCGCTTTGGCCGAAAACATTCTTGGTCGCCGGGGTCGCGGCGCAGTTCCGGCGGCACGTGCATATACGTGCGGCCGAGGTAGTCAAACTCGCTAGTGCCAACAAACTCGGACGACTCGGCAGCCTCGGCAGCCTCGGCAGTCACTAGTGGTGGCGGCGCAGCTTCGCTCGGTGCGGTATCTTCCTCTTCGTCTTCCTCCTCATACGCACTGCTACTGCTGCTAGCACTCTCGTCCTCCTTGAATTTGGCCCAGGGCCCCTTATAATCAAGTCCGGCGCCGCCCTTATCCCGCTTGCCCGCAGCGGGGTCAATCCGACGCGCTTTTACATTGCGTAGCTCATGTTCACGTTGACGTGCTTTGAATACTGCGGGGTCAAAGCTCTGGATTTCGGCGGCCATGAGCCTGGGTCCGCCTTGGTATAAAGCCAGCGCGCGCTTGCGCGTGTCGCGGGGGGCGGCCGACGGCACTCCCACGGAGCTGTGGACAATGGCGTCGTCATCATCGCCACCGTCACTGCTAGAATATTCAACTAGAGACATTCTTGTGGAGAGAAGAATCAGGACGCGGGGGGAGGATTTGTTGGTAAGTGCAACGACGGGGCAACGGCTGGTTGTTGCTAATGCTTGAAAAAGTTTCGCGATGGGAGGTTGACGCGTCGGCGGGAACAAGATGCGCGGCAGGTGGTGGGGTTAGGGCAGGTTTATTGCGACTTGAGATTTAAACTATGGCAAATGGCATAGATTTCTATTTAAGAAAGAGATATATGTCAGGCTCTAGTAACTGGATTATAATCAACATTGAGATTGCTTTAATTGAAGTCTTTTTCTTTTTTTTCACAAAAGCATGCTTTGGTGGTTCAATATTAGGATGATCAAAAACTGAGCAGGGTTAAACCTTTTGACTCAGGCAGGCCCATCACTACAGAAAATTTCTGAGCTTGTACCCCAGTATCATGGTATAAATCCTAGGGATGAATACTACTAGAGTGATTGATTACGTAGATGTTTTTACATGCGGCTTTCGGCGAAATGCAATTGCCGATTTTTTTGCCTACTGCTGCTGGCCATATAAAAAAACAAAAAGGAGCTTACTACTTGGGGATGTTGTAAATAGTCAAAGTGTCAAGGCTTAATGCACAAGTGCGAAAAGGGTCTTTTTAGAGTTTTGTTCTTAACCACACGGGTTTATGGTTAACCACATTGTGAAAAAAAAAAAGACAAAAATCGGGATTGCTTAAAAAACCCTATGGCTCCATGTATAATGACACAAATTTTTCATTTATTTTATTTTACCAACTACGGTTGGTGACAGTTGGCCAATGACTATTCCAGAAACCCAGCGATCATCGACATGCTCTCTTTATTATTTAGAAGGCTCTCGCAGTCAAGCGAGCGCTGTACTCTGTGTACTTTTTTTTTTTTTTTCCTTTGTTGGTGCTCGTAAGAGTAGCGCCGATACGGCTAAAATAACAGGAGCCTGATCTAGGCCAGTACTGCTTGCATTTTTTTTTTTTTTCATAATTGGTGATGGAGTCAAGGGTACTAGGCTGGCCTTGTTGGAGGTGCGATAGATTGACAAATGAATGATTTTTTTTTTTTTGCCATCGTCTCAGAGACCAGTTGGTTTAGCTGTCGAGGAAGCCATAGTTAGTCTCACTGTGGTATCAAAAGGCGCCCGGGCATGTTCATCGATCTGTCGCTACTGGTGATAAAGTTGTCAAAGTCCATGACTTGATGAGATTCATGGCGAGCCCATTTGACCAGCTCCAATACTATCTGCCTGTTTCTCCGTTGCCATTGTGCGGAGCCAGCAAGTTGAGCCTAAAACATCAGGTCATGATCCGCAGCGCCGGCGGACAAAGACGTGTTTTTCAAATCGCATTGAGCCGTTTAAACTAAATCCATAACATAGTTTTGATATCTGTGCTATACTCTCCATATATATATATATATTTGTCCCTTGAGAATCTTTTCAACAACTTGTAACCACCAAAAGAAAAAAAACCAAAACTACTTTGACTACAAATGATGTCGGAGGACCAGTCGTGGCCATGCCAGCACTCTGAGCTATATACATGGCTTTCTCATAATCATCTGTGTTACTTTTTTTTATTTTTTTTATGGACGGCTTGCAGCCCACACTCCGCTATTCAACCCCCCCTCCCTCAGTAAACACCAAAATATCCCCATCCCCTCGGCGCGCCGTACCATAATAATGCATGGGCTGGTACAAACTCTCCCAAAATGCAAAAAAAAAAAAGGGATCCGGAGTAGTTATTGTCAAATTTGACTATTAAGGTGAACCAATAATCACAAATAACTACAATAATAGAATCAATCCATGCACCCAAGGGGCTTTTTTTTTTTTACATGTTGATATCCTCTTCGACAACCCATGCGAAATGCTAGTGGTTATGGCATGTCTTGACTAAAGCTAATCTGAGCCGGTATTTTTGACAGGGCCCTGGTATTACAGCACTTTTTTTTTTTTTTGACGTCTGTTCAAGGCCGCTTTGGGCTATCTTCTGGTTAATAAATACACATCACATTTTATTATTGGAATTTTTAATTAAATAAAAAATCATTACAACTCATCGTTGTCAAAGTAGTCATCACCCTCATTGGCAGAGTCACCGGAATTACCAGCGCTCTCGTAAAGCTTGCTGGTGATGGGGTACGCAATCGAGCTCAGAGTCTCCTTCTTCTCCTCGTAGTCCTGCTTGGTGGCATCCTCGCCAACCTCATCAAGCCATTCAAAAATTTCATTGACAGCCTCAAGAATGGTGTCCTTGTCATCCTCATCGAGCTTCTCACCAAGCTTGTCGTCCTTAATCTGGTTACGCAGGGAGTGAGCGTAGTTTTCAAGGTTGTTTCTAGCAAGAACCTTCTCCTTCAAAGCGTTATCCTGCTCGGCGTACTTCTCAGCGTCCTCAACCATTCTGTCAATCTCGGCCTGACTAAGTCTACCCTTGTCGTTGGTGATAGTAATAGACTCAGACTTGCCAGTACCCTTGTCAAGGGCTCCGACCTTAAGCATTCCATTGGCATCAAGCTCAAAGGTAACCTCAATCTGAGGAACACCACGAGGAGCAGGAGGAATACCAGTGAGCTCAAACTTACCAAGCAAGTTGTTATCCTTGCAAAGAGTACGCTCACCCTCGAAGACCTGAATCAAAACAACGGGCTGGTTATCAACAGCAGTAGAGAAAATCTGGGACTTTCTAGTGGGAATAACAGTGTTTCTCTTGATAAGAGTGCTCATAATACCACCAGTGGTCTCAATACCAAGAGTCAAGGGGTTGACATCAAGCAAAACAATATCACCAGTACCGTCCTCACCAGTCAAAACACCACCCTGAACAGCGGCACCGTAGGCAACAGCCTCATCAGGGTTGATACCCTTGGAAGCCTTCTTACCCTTAAAGAAGGTTTCAAGGAGCTCCTGCACCTTGGGGATACGGGTAGAACCACCAACAAGAACAATATCGTCAACCTCGCTCTTGGTGACCTTGGCATCCTTAAGGACCTGCTCAACAGGCTTGAGAGTCTTTCTGAAGAGATCAAGGTTGATCTCCTCAAACTTGGCTCTAGTAAGAGTCTCCGAGAAATCAAGACCGTCAAAAAAGGCCTCAATCTCAATTCTGGTAGACATCTGAGAAGAAAGAGTACGCTTGGCCTTCTCGACCTCTCTCTTGAGCTTACCAATAGACTTGGGGTTGGTGGTAATGTCAACATTGTTCTTCTTGTTGAAGAGCTTGGTGAAATGACGGATAACTCTGTAGTCAAAATCCTCACCACCCAAGTGGGTGTCACCAGCAGTAGCCAAAACCTGGAAGAAACCGTTATCAATAGAAAGCAAAGAAACATCAAAGGTACCACCACCGAGATCGTAGACAATGATCTGTCTCTCACCGTCGGACTTGTCGAGACCATAGGCCATGGCGGCAGCAGTGGGCTCGTTAATGATACGAAGAACCTTGAGACCGGCAATCTCACCAGCAGACTCGGTGGCCTGGCGCTGAGCATCGTTGAAGTAAGCGGGAACAGTGATAACAGCGTACTTGACCTCCTCACCAAGGTAATCCTCGGCAATTGACTTCATCTTTGTAAGAACCATGGACGAGATCTCCTCGGGGGTAAAGATCTTTTCTTCGCCAGCGAATTTGACCTTGACAGCGGGGTTGCCCTTACGGTTAATGACATTGTAGGGCAATCTTTTGATATCACGTTGAACAGAAGAATCCTTGAAAGGTAGGCCCATCAGACGCTTAATGTCGAAGATAGTGTTCTCGGTGTTGCTGGCAGCCTGGTTCTTAGCGGCATCGCCAATCAGTCTCTCCTCGCCATTGAAGGCAACGTATGAGGGGGTGATTCTGTTACCTTGATCGTTGGCAAGAATTTCGACGCGGCCGCCCTTCATCACGCCGACACACGAGTAAGTCGTACCCAGATCGATACCAATCACAGGACCAGAAACCTTGTCAGTGTCGTTCTCGGCCTTCGTCTGCGACAGGAATGGCAGCAGAACTAGCAGGGAAATGTATAAAAGCACTGACCAAGAGGTCAGCTTAGATTTTAATTTCAACATTGTGTATTTTAATGAAGAAGTGGCGATAGATGGAGAAGAAGAGAGGAAGAAAAAAGGAAAGAAAAATGTGGGAATCAAGCTGTATTTATACAGATCAGGTAGAGAATAAGCTGGAAGGTTCTGTGAGGACTTCGTGTTCGTTTTGCGTCTTCGGAGCGCAGGCTTGGAAAATAAAATAAAAAAGGCCAGCTGGCATGATTATGTAATGTGGTTAAGAAACAGGTTAACGCTAACCAGTTATACAAGACTTTTTGCAAAAAATTACGCGATTGGTAGAAATGGTTGGTCCTGAGCTAATTGGTCAAAATTACGCCAGGACCGGGTTCCTCAAATGGGCCATTGATGACAACTGCGTTGGTAAAAGAGTCAGGACATGCTGTGAAAATGAAGTAATAGAAATGCTTTTGCAAGTTTTTTTTGCATGGCCTTGTCTAAGATTCTCCAGATTGTTACAAATACGGCGTTTGAGCGCAGCTGGTGGGCAACACAAATTTGTGCATCTGAACGCAGGTAGGTGTTGAATCATGTATCCAATACTGCAAACGTCATAGAAGGTTGAACACAAGTTGGCATAGCTTAGATATTGGCATCGTGATCTGATCTTCAAACACTTTTATAATGCGTTTGAAAAGTCTTTAAAATATTTTGCCACTCAGGCCCAATTCACTCCAATATTGCCATTATGCTAATCTGACTTTGATATCTCTTGCCATTTTTTTTTTTAAAAAAAAAAAAACCGAAAGTTCCAAAGGGTTCTAATTTGTTATAGTTTTTCTTTTTTTTTTTTTTTTTTTTTTTTTTTATTACACTTCGGATTTCTGAATCTTGGTCTACACTCGGAGAAAATTGGCATTACTTTATATATATATATACACAATCAAAATTTTTTTTCATAGTTGTGCATGGTAACCTGGATCACTTGATAATATATCTTAGTTGTTTCCGTGGGTTGAACAGCCCTCACACTTACAGTCATCACCACACTGGCACTGTCCTGGCAGTACACAGTTGGGTGCGTATGTCACATTGAGAAACTCCTTCTCTGTAAGCTTTGAAATAAAATCAAAGTCGAGGAAAGTGGCGCCGGTTTGGTTGCTGGAAATTTCGGTTACTGGCGCCTCCGGTAAGACACTCATCTGGCTGAACTGCTCGAGACTTGAATTTGATGAATTGCTGGACTGGTGTTTCAAGGAACAGCAAGAGGATGAAGATGCATCGTTTGGAGTTTCTTGCTTACCTCCGCAACATGAACTCTGATTGGAAATATTCTCATAACTTGGCGGAGTTTGCGTCGCAATTGCCTCATCAAGCCCATTTGCAATTGCCGGATAGTAGTCTTCAGAAGGTGATGTTATCAGGCTGTTGTTACTGTTGTACTGCTCAATTATGCCGTTAAAATCTATTGAATTCAAGTCCAAGCCGTCAAAGCACATGGGGGCGATAATTAGTGGCGCTTTGAGCGGCGCAGGAGCTGGCGCGAGTTCTTCTCTCACGAATTCTTCGCTTTTTATTTGAATTTTGTCTCGGAGTTGGTCTTCCAGCGGTTCGTCTGGTATCACCTCGCCCGTGAGCTTGTTTCGACGCTCCTTCTTGTATAAACCGTTTCCAACCGATACAAACACTTCCTCAATCTCTATTGGTTTCTTTTTCTGTTGGCGTTTAAGTTTCAGGCGCACCTTCTTCATCTGGTTAATCTTGGAGCGTTCCTTGCAAGAGGTACAGTTCTCGCAGTAGCACGGCCCCGGTGCACAACAACAGTCCGGGTTCTCTTCAACAAAACTGTTGCGCTTAAGTGGCTCGATCGGTCGAGGGCTTGCAGAGTTACTGTGTGGCCTGCTGCCTATGCTGTTTCCGTTTATACTGTTGGTCTGATTTTGCTCTTGATCTGAAACGACGCGGACAACACCGTCCTTAGTGTCCACAAGTTTTTTGGAATGCTGGCCCTCAATCTTGATTACTTCAAACTGACTGCTCTTGTCGGAATCACATCCACAGCCTTTGTTAGAGCCGGCGCTGCTGGTTCCAGAAGCTGTAGTTGAAGATGTCGTCGTCTTCGCCGGGGTGGCTTCTGGGATAATTGCAATCCTCTTTGTCTCGCTGGCGAGCGGCCTGCCCCGTTTCCGTACCTGCAACAAAGGCCGGTCGCAGTGGTTACATGTAGAGGATCGGTGGCCGCGAATACACGGCAAGCATGCGTACTTTTCGCCTTCAAATACTATCATTTTTGGCAGTATTTATGGGTAGGAACGAAGATATAAGGCTGACAGAGTACTGTCAAAGATTTTCAGGATTCTCACGTTTTTTTTTTTTTGAGATGCTATCAGTTTGGGCAAGTACAGTCGGCGCTAATCCTAAACTGTCAAAGGTTAGGGGATACCGGTGATGGCGGCTGATAATTACTGTAAATTAGGTAATTAATTACATTATTATTTGTAATAATAATGACAAAGCAGTCATTGTAAGACTAACTTCCAGCCATTTTTTGAGTCAGTAACTTTACCCTAACCCTTGAGTCTTTTTCTTTTGTTCCTTCGTTCTCTTCCATCTTCTTCCTTCTTCCCTTCACTTGTTTAACAACAATCGTTGCTCAGATAATAATGTCGTTACCTAGGATATTAGCCATTAGAACGAGTGAGTTTTTTCTCTGTCATTTGCTTTCTGCATTTCATATCTAACTCTAGTAGTCCCTGCGCGGTCGGTCTATAGATCAATCTATTCTAGACATGCCATTGGTTTAATGAGATACAACTCCACGTTGAAGCAAGACGGCCCCAAGGCAACTACCAGCCCTGCTGTCCCTACTAAGGAAACCGCACAGATTACTCCCATTGTTTCTGACAAGACTGCTACGCCTGCCGAGCCCAAGCTCACACTTTGGGAGAAGGTCAAGCACGAAGTACAGCATTACTGGGATGGAACTAAATTGTTGGGTTACGAAATCAAGGTCTCAACGAAACTTGTCGCGAAAATGGCCTCCGGCTACGAACTTACCAGAAGAGAGGACCGCCAGCTACAGCGTACAATCACCGATATTATTCGACTTGTTCCTTTCTCTATGTTTGTTATTGTTCCTTTTGCAGAATTGCTCCTTCCCGTTGCCCTGAAACTTTTCCCCAACATGCTTCCTTCGACTTATGAATCTGGCAAAGACAAGGAGGCGAAGACTAAGAAGCTCAGAAAGACCCGTACTAATGTTAGTCAGTTCCTGCGCAAGACCGTTGCTGAAAGTGGCATGAAATTTCCTATGACCACTACCCCCGAGCAAAAGGAAAAGTTTGCTTTGTTTTTTAAGCAGGTCAGGAACTCCGGCGAGGCGCCCTCGAGAGATTTAGTTCTTGATGTTGCCAGACTTTTCAAAGATGATTTGGTTCTCGACAACCTTTCTAGACCACAACTCGTTGCTATGGCCAAATACATGAACCTGCAGCCCTTTGGCACAAACATGATCCTGCGTTACCGTATCCGTTACAGAATGCGCCAGCTTAAGAGAGATGACCGCGCTATTGACTACGAGGGCGTTGAGTCGCTGTCAGTTCCCGAGCTGCAGACTGCTTGTGCCTCCAGAGGTATCAAGAGTTACGGTGTCTCGCCTGCTACTCTTAGAGATGATCTGCGGGCCTGGCTTGATCTGAGACTTCACCAGAAGGTCCCCTCCACTCTGCTGGTTTTGAGCAGTGCCTACTCTTACGGTGTCACTGCCGAGGGCGAGGACTCCCACTACTATGCGCTGCAATCTGTTCTGAGCGCTCTCCCCGAAGAATTGTATCACGAAGCTGAGCTGGACATTTCCTCTGATGCTGCCACCAACAAGCAGAGACTCGAGGTTGTCAAGGAGCAGCAGGAGCTGATCAAAGACGAGAATGCCCAGGAGGAGGAGAGTGGTCACATTATCAAGGTCAGAGACAATTTGTCTCTTGATGATGACCATCACCACGACGTGGTGCCGCCCGCGGTTGAGAAGCCTATCGCAGACGGTGTGAAAGCTGAGGAAAAGAAGGAAGAGAAATAATAAGTGTATATATAGAAAACCATTAAAATGCCATTATTTAAGAATATGAAACATCTTCTTTTTTTTTTCTGTTTGCCTGTTGTTGTTGTTTTTTTTCTATCTATATTAATAGATATATTCTATCGATAAATGATAAAACTGATACAGATAATTTCCTCGAGACTCAATCAAAAATATGCAGCAGATCAAACAATGAATTTTTCAGTGTTGTAACTGGAACAAATCAAGTCACGTGAAAAACTCTTTGTCATTGCTAAAACTAGATGTGTAATCAGTTAGTCAGCTATATTACGTGATGAAAATCCCGATCGCATCGACAGCTTTGACAACACCCTGACCAACAACCTGCGCACCACGAGAACACACATGTCTTCTTACGAAAGCTCCGACTCTGACGACAATGACAGCGCCACAGTTGTCTACACGAACGGGTTGTATGCTGATTCACTTCGGCCTGGCCAGGACCCCGGCAGCGCGGCCACGCCACTCATACCACCGCGCATGCGGAAACTGTACCATCTTGTCGGGCTATTCGGGCGCAACCTGGGTCTACCGGATGAAACCAATGAGCATGAAGGAGAGGTAGCAGAGCCGAAAAGTTTAGTTGAGCTCGAGGCGGCTCAATTGCAGGAAGTGGTGGAGGAGTTAAAGAATGAAGAAGAGATCCCTTTTCCAGAAATCACTGAGCAGGCAAATGCCAATGGACAGGGAGCCAAGTCAGAGCAAGATGATGCTCTGGTAGTGAAAAGTAGAAAGGAATCGAAATTAGAGGGAAAGGGGTTTACATCGAAAGAAAGCAATGGGCATGCAGTGCATTCACGCGCGCGATCACAATCATATCGGCGGAAGAGTCTGCGAGACGTGTCAATACTATTTGATTCGGCCCTGACGTTTGAACGAACGCTGAATGAAGTTAACCAAGCCCGGCTATTTCAAACGTTTTTTACAATTAACACTGAGTTTCAGGAGGAGCCGGTCTATGTCAGCGAAATTGAACACAACAAAGTCAATCCGCAGTTCAATGAGTTTAACCTGTCAGCAACGGCAATGAAAAAATCAAACATCAGTCGCCGGTTTGTGTTGACACTTTGGGGCAAATCGCAGATCCAAACGACCTACCGGCGTTTGCTGTGTGAATATGTTGATTTGGGTGACTTGGTGTATATGGGGACTAATATTTCATACGAGTTCCCCAAGAATTCAGTAATCCTGGTGCTCTCGGACGGATACTATCTACTTTCCAAGACTTATAAGCAGTTGCAGATAGCCCCAGCTAGCAGATCTGGAAGCGAATTTTTTGATACGCCAACTGAGTCGACCTGCTCGTTTAATTCAATCATGGCACTAAGCAACCTCCAGCAATGTATTGTGGACTCTGAGACAACTAAACGCGACGCATCGGCACATATCTCAGCAATGATCAACAAGAAAACAGTGCTATTCAACCTGCGAAAGAACAAGCAGCAACTCGCCCATCGTCTTACTATTCTTAACAAGAGCCTTGTTGCCGAGCAGCAGAGTATTGCCGATCTGACCGGCCGTCTGCGTGAAACTAAAGCATCCATCCAGGCGCGGCGTGAATACATTGCTACCCAATTAGCAAAACAGCGCAAGGCGCGACGCGAAAGCGTTGTCACAGTATCCAACATTTCCACCGACAAGACGGTCACATCCACTTTCCATTTGCAGGTGCAACTCGAGAAGGTACGTATTGCAAACGACCTCAACGACATTTTCGTCATAGATTTGATTTCAAATTTTGGTTTCAAATTCACCATCTGCGGTATACCGCTGCCGGACTACACGAACCGCCAGCCGTCGGGACCACAAATCTCTCAGGCTATTGTGAAAACGCTTGGTGCCAGCGAGGACGACTTGATTGCAGCGGCGTACGGATTTGCAGCTCAGCTACTCACGCTACTGTCCTACTATTTTGAGGTGCCCCTTCGCTACCCGATCCAGCCGTACGGCAGTCAGTCGTTTATCATTGACCCCATCAGCGTGATCCAAGGCTCGCGCACGTTCCCGTTGTGGACACGCGGGTCGCTGTACTTCCGGTTTCAATACGCATCTTTTCTTTTTAACAAGGATATTGAGCAGCTTATGTGCTCGCAGCGACTGCCGGTACTTGACCTCAAGCCAACTCTGGCAAACTTGAAGAATCTGCTACTTGTCCTGAGCACGGAGCCGACTGTGAAGATTATGTAAGCGGGCACCCTCAGCCCAACCTCCCAATGCATCAAAACATGAGCACTTCCCACCATCCATGAATATTCTCTATCACTATTCTGCTAGCACTCGGGTCTCTCGATCTATATAGCTCCACCCCATCTAATGATATAATGACATCACCCAATAAGCCATACATTCCAACTACTCCACCGCGCAAAAATCATTTGCCGTCAGGCGAATCTGCTTCGTCGTGGTCAAAAAAGTTTACGGGTTTTGAAGAGACCCCCTACAGCATCAAGAAGAAACGCGGCGCGGCAGTCGTGCAGACTGCACCAGAGGGGCCTCAATTACAGCTAGAAGTGGATAGGCCAGTGCAGCTCGATCAACCAGAACCTTCGCTGCAGCCGCGGTTGTTCTCGCCGACGAAACATTCGCCGGTCAAGTCTCCATCCAAGCTGCGGATGATGTCGACGAATCTAGGGAACAACAATGATGAGGAGGATGATGGCTACGTAAGCCCCTCGCCGAGTAAAAAAGCGCCACGCACGCCGTCGAAACCGCGTGTACTACGAAATCGCGAAGAATTAAACCAGAGTGCCCGCAAGCGCGCGTACCAAGTGCTCATGGATAGCCGTAACGGTGACGAGTCGATTGACGAGTCAGAAGTTGCGTTGGCAGAAAAGATCATTGAAGAGTCTTACGAAGATGATGGTGATAATGATGATGAATATATTCCGCAGAAAAAGCGCACTGCAGCTGCTACCTCCTCCAGTCCTCGCCGCAGCGCGACCAGCTCGTCACGGCAGAGCGAGAAGAGCCCCAGTGCGCCATCGCCAAAGAAGCCTCGGAAGCAGGCTGCTCGTCGTTCCACCATGGCAACGTCCAGTACCAGCGCCAGTACTAACGGTGAGCTAAGTGATGAGGATTTCAAAGGCACCGACGACATGGCAGCATTATTTCTTGACGGCTACGAGGGCTACTTTGACCAGCATAAGACCCGCGAAAAAATTTCAACTACACCGTTTTCGCGAGCACCTGCCATTGAGTTTAGCGAGTTCATTAGCTATGTAGACCAGTCGCGCGGATGCTTTAAGGATTCCAAGGACTTTTTGACGTCATTATACCGAACCATGTTCACGCAGTGGTTCTTTGAGCTCTCGCAGGGCTACTCGCTGCTCTACTATGGCATTGGCTCTAAACGTAATTTGTTGTTGGAGTTTGTCACAAGTACTATTCCCGAGAGTGTGCCGGTGCTTGTTGTCAACGGCTACAACCCTGCAACAAACTTTAAGGAGCTGCTCAACTCGCTGATACATATTCTTGTTGACGACAGCGTAACCAAACTGCCAAAAAACACCCCGGATCTCTTGCAAACTGTTGTGCGGCACCTCGATTCGAAACGCAAGAGTCAACCCCGGTCACACGACTTTGTCGAGCTCAAACTACCAAAGGTTGTTATTCTCATTCATAACATTGACGGCGAGTCTTTAAGATCCGACAAGTCACAGTCCTATCTCTCGACGCTTGCTTCAATTCCCGAGGTTTGGCTTGTAGCAAGCTCTGACCACATCAACGCGCCCGTCATGTGGGATGCGGCCAAGCTGGCACTCTACAACTTTCTCTGGCATGACTTGACCACCTACGACTCCTACGCGGTGGAGACCTCGTTTGAGGACCCTCTTTCACTCGGCAAGATCCGTACAGCGGCAGGCAATAAGGGTGTCAAGTACGTCTTATCCAGTTTAACCCTCAAGGCTCGTGGTCTTTATCGTGTGCTTATTTGTCATCAGATTGAAACCATGACCAACGAACTCCATGGCACCGGCAATATTGAGGATCAGCGCAATACCCCTGGCTCTTTGCAATTTGGCATTGAGTTCAAGCTACTCTACCAGAAGTGTGTTGAGGAATTCCTCGTCAGCAATGAGCTCAACTTTCGCACAATGCTTACAGAGTTCCTGGATCATAAAATGGCGGTTCTTACAAAGGACTCAAGTGGTACTGAAATCGTCTATGTGCCGTACACAAAAGAAACCATTGAGAACATTCTTGAACAGGATCTCATTGACTAAATATATATAATGTAACAACAAAAAAAGTATCTGTTTTTTTCTTGTAAATGGAATAGTGTCTAGTAGGGCTTGAATCTTTTTTCCTTCTTGTGTTTCTTGTCTTTTTTGTGTTTTTTGTCCTTTTTCTCCTTCTTTTCCGTCTTCTCCTCAACGGCATCATCATTGTCCACCTCCATGGCATCTTCAGTGCGCCAGGGAGTAGCTGAAAAGTAGCTCTTAGAGCAATCAAGACCATCAGCCTTCCACACCTTGACAATGCCATCTTCGCCGCCAGAGTAAACAACTTGTGAGCGATCATCAATGTACAGTGATCTAACAACCTCTTCGCCGTGGCCACCTTGGAACACTAGACGGTTAGCGAGATCTGGTGTCTCATTCAAGAAAGGAATTAACGAGAAGTTCTGCGCAGCCTGATCTTCCTCCGGGTGGCTACCGATAGCAACGTAACCGGGACACACGTCAATAACGTATTCACAACCCCACGGCTCGCGTACATCGCCAAACTCCACGGGTGCGGGCTCCGGAACGTTTGCGTCGGGGTCCGCTACCTGGTACACAGATAGTGTCTCCATGTGTGACAACGCGTATAACCGCTTCTCCGCCAAGAACCCGGTCGAGTGAATCGACGCCCCATGGTTGATAGTCTGGTACACAGCTTCATCCTCATCCGCAATTGTAGTGTTATAAACATTCACAAGTCCATCGGTGGAGCCCGAAAGTAGCGCGTTCACATCGGTAGGATGAAATTTGATCTCTGTAACATCGTCATTATGCGAGTCAACATACGACACCGCGGGCTCGCTGGACCCTCCACGCAGGTCAAAAATGTGTACACCGGCATCCACGCCAACAAGCTCAGTGCCAACTGCCACACGTTGTGCAAGTGCGTCTACTGAAAGAATAGGCATTGGCTTATCGTTTTTTTTGCCAAAGTTTTGTGGAGGTAACACGCGAAATTCGACTTGGGGCCGATTGCTGTTACTCACGCGGAAATCCCAGAGGCGAATCTCGCCAGCGTCGCTGGTCGATACAACAGTGTTTGCATCAACGGCCTTAAGCCCCGTAATTGATGAGCCGGTACTGTGTGCACCTTCAATGACGCGCAGCGAGGGCGAAGTCTTGAATGTGAGAGGATCGTACGCAAGCAGATGGACCGCGTTGTTTGACATAGAGGCGACAAGGCCCTGGCTAATGGGGGCCAAGTGAAACACATAGTCACCGCTAGTGCTGAGAGGGTTTTCAGCAAAGGGCAGAAATGTTTTGCTCATTATTGCAAATGCTAATGATGGTGATACTGAGAACGATGCTGGTAACAAGTCCGAGAGTGCTGACGAAATGAAAAAAAAAATTCAAGACAAAAAAATAGTCCCAATTCAGCCGTACGTCCCGAGCAATAAGAGTGCCCGGAATTGGCCACGGAACATGATGAAAAAAAAATGAACAACGAAAAATGGAAATTAATTGAAATCTAAAGACAGCTAGTTTAAACTAATTCTCTTTTAGCTACTTCAGCATACTTCATTATAGATTTGCCGTTCAGTATGGAAATCCGTATTTGTCGCTTGCCATCGAGGCGTTTAAGTGCTGGTTTTCTGGTAGTCGATGCCGAAAGTAGGCTGTCCATAATCGACGTGCTAGAGTCGTTCTTAATATTTTCACAGGTAGAAGAAGTATTATAAGAAAACAATGCTTTTTGAAGCAATGGATATTCGTCAGATTCAAAAGCTATTACCGAAGAACACGATGTGGCCTGGGCTGATTTAATTGATTGATTTCGCTCAGGCCCTTGAAGTAAAGCCGTTAAGTTATTTTCTTCCTGTGATAATTTTGACTCAATAATGGCATCTGAGACCAAAGATGTCCTGTTTTTAAAATCGCACAGGTCGGATTCGAGTTTAATATTGGGTGAAGGTGATTCAGGCTTGGTGTTTGATGATTGCAGCTGTGGATGGTTCAACTCCACTCGCGATATCACAACGGAATCTTGAATGCAAACCTTTTCTGAATTATCCGTCACTATCGATTGATTGTCTCTTTGAGTCTCGCCAGTATCTTTCAAATCGGCTTCTGTGATATTTTCTGCACTATCACCACAATGACCAAATATCTGATCCGCAATTTCATCATAGTCACTTGTAGTGGATTCTAAGTATGCCTTGGCCCTTTCCTTTTCATTTTCCCTCTGCAATATCTCATTTATATTGATAGTTGTCGTTAAAACCTTGTCATTCACTTTATTATTGCTGTCAATCAAGCTTCCAAGGTGGTCTTGCTGGATAAAATTTTGTGCTGTATTCATGTACACACCAAAATGTTTTGCAGGATAGTGTTCATCATTGTCCACGCAATTCCACCCTCGCTTGATTCCTTTCTTAAGTATCGGATTACCATATAAAGGGAGGTTTGCCTTGGGTCGGTCTTCTTTCAAGAGAGTTGTGGCGCCGAGTGCCGGTATCGAATGCGAGGATTTTGCAGAACCAGCCTCCTTCCATAGAGAATCAGCCACTCCATCAACGGATTTTGAACCCGCCGAAGTATTAGTCCCAGTGTCTATCTCATCGTCTTCTTTTATTGCCCCTTTTTCTTTAGCTTCTTGCTGTAGGGCAAAGTTGGATTCGTATTCCTCACGCTCTTGATCAAATCGAAACTCGGTGCCTGAACAAATCTCTCCAAAAAGCTCCTTTAATCGAAATTTTCTGGCACCGGACACACCATGGTCAAAGGGATAAACTTGCTTGGGTCGAAAAATCTTGATTAAATTATATATCTCTTCAAATGACGAGTGTCGCGAGAAATTGTACTTGATGTGGCAAGGAAGCAGTTGAGTCTTGTCGGAATTGAGAATGTATTGTTCGTTTATTTGCTCATCGTATATATTACTGTTGGCATTCGGAAATGGTCTCTTGTCACGCGAAAGTTTGTATACGTTCACTGGGTTCCCCTTGGCATCTTTGCCTTCTGTTATAGGAACATTAAGAGATGAGTTCATCACCTGTGGTTGGTTTCGCTGTGCTACCCATTGAAAATCGTTAGCAACGCAAACTTTTGCATGCACTACGCCAGGAATCTCTCGAGTAAGGCAAGCACATTTAGGCTTGCATGATCTAAATCGGGTGAGTTTTGTTGTAAGACACGCTTTGTCTTCATTATAATGACAAAAATTCCCAAATTTTTCATTTGAATTTGGAATTGTGAACAATGGACCATAGTTGTAGATGGCTGGGTCAGATATCTTTTGAAACAACTGGTAAGCCTCCTCGTTCACATGCACCTTTATACCAAAGTGGGCATGCAGGCGCAGGAATACATCTTCATATCCCTGTGTTGTAAAATAGAACAGGAAAATCGTGTCAGGAGGATAGGTTTCTATTAATTTAATAAGATCAGTGATAGCATCAGCATTAGGGCGGAGATGACGGTGTGTTGGTCTATCGCGACAAATCATTTCAAAGTAAATATTGTCGAGAACTTTAGAGCCGTGCAAGTAAGGATAGAGAGCTCGGTGATGCTGTAGGTTGGTCAAAACCCATGGTTCAACTACTTTGCGTAAGTAAATCGTCAACAAAAGTCGGTATGAGAGTACTTACTTCTGGCATCGCCAGTGTAGAGCACTGATTTGCCATTTCCCTCAAACAGAAACATGACAGATCCGGGGCAATGGTTTGCCTTGACTCGTTAGCAGATATCTAAGAAAAGCCGTGGGAGAAATCATACGTCAAATAAAGTCACTGTAAGCTTGTAAGAACCCATGTCGATAACTTGGGGTACGCCAACTGGTAATACTCTCTAACACATAATGATTAAAAACGAGAACACTATATTTTCATTGTGGAGTACTCACCAGTACATCAGTGCCTCTTTCCTTGTTCTGGAGATGCGTGAACTTTTCCTTGCTCTTGATACCACGCTCCAAAGACTTTTTCTGAGGTCTACTCCTTGCTGAAAGTACAAGCTTGAATGGTGGTGTCAGTAATCGGTTGTCCACCTGTTTCGTTGCTCAGACCAACATACCTCTTTTGTGGCCGCACTGCAAAATGTCAAATTACACACTCCTTTATTTTCCAACCCATCAAGATGATCAGAATGGTAATGAGAAAGAAAAACAAACGTTGGCATCTTCACACCTTTTTTCCCCTTGAAATAATCGACTGTTATACGCGTCAGAAATATTTTTTTTTTTGAAAATATTCGATTTTTTTGCCATCAACACGCGTTCTTACCTCTGAGCTCGGGAAACTCTTCGATATAGCCACAAAAGTTCTGCAAAAAAAAGATTAATAAAAAATTATATATGGCATTAAAGTATCAGTGAGAGATTGACTATAGCATACCATCTTTAGCAGAGTCCTTTATAAGTCGGGTAGCAAAGAACGTGCTGAGACACGGTCGGTTGGAACCTCGGACTCGAGAAAATTTTATTGATTAAAATGGACACAAGACGCGCGTAGAAAAAACCAATTTAAGAAAAACGTGTCACGTTGATATCACGTGAAATGTGTAACTAGTTAGTATTGCTTCTCCCTCTTGTCAAGCGCAAGATTCCTAGGCTTAGGACTAGAGATTAACCAGAAAACTAAGTTTCACTATATCTTGGAGTTAGCGGTTATTTAATTTAGAGTCGATACAACTTACAGAAAAGAATAGGATAGGGGATTTCTAGGGAAGTTGTGGGTTATCCTCGTAGTATAGCTTTAGCTGCTTATAATTATTGGTAGATGTAGTAACTAGTGGTTCGATATTTGTTTGTCAGGCTTAATTGAGGTAGGTGGTGGCTGGCGTAACACAGAGGAGCTTGTACACGAGCCTTGGATACTTGGTTGTTGTTATGGATTTCAGGCTTTTTAAATAATGTGTTGTATTCTTCGTTATGAGTGATTGATATTGTTGTTCCCTCCAGGAAGTTCTAGGGATTTGAAGGGGTTTATATACTTCTTGTCCAACTTCTCTGGCTCCAAGTAAAAGACCAAACGGTCGTTACACCGCTCGCTGAAATTCTTGTTCAAACAACCTCATTTTCTCTATTTTCAGTTTGAACCGCATTTAGGAGGACTTTCTTATGTGTGATTATATTTTATGGTTCATCGCAATCACTTAACCTCGTTTGAGTAAGAAACCAGGGAAAGTGAGATTGAGTCATGATGCATTGCCCTAGGGCAAGGTGTGTCGTGACACCTCTTAATCAAGATAAGCCCAGCCAGTATCTCAAAAGACAAAAAAAGATCGTCTCGGCAGGATGCTCAGAACCTGACTTGACCAAGCGGTGCTGTCCTTTCGCCATGCCCAGGGCTGGAATATCTCTGCTGGATTGCTCCCCTCAAGTGTTATTCCACTACTTAATGCACGGCAAGCACAAAGATTACTCATTCGGCTCAAAATGCAAACCCTGGGATTCGAAACGGACACCACTTAGCTACATTGCTGAGTAAACCAGAAATGCAGAGCTTCTACCCATTCGACCAGATGCCATTACAGCGAAAATAAACTTGTCAACTTCCACCAGTCCCCAGTTTTTAGACAAACTAAAGATAAAATTTCTTGTAAAAATAGTCAAAATAATTATACTAATAATTGAAATGAAAATAAAAAATATTTGGGAATAAAATCTGATGATAAAAAAGTATCAATTCCGTTTTAATCAAAAATTTAAAAGTTATATGTCATATGTCATATGGCATTTGTCTTATGTGCTAAGGATCACATTGAACAATCTATAGAAATTTTGACGCCATCAAATTTCAAATCCTCTTGTGCTTTAAGCGTTAAATTGCCAGTCTCACTTAAATAAATGTTTGAGTTATGTTTTCTTTTTATATCCTTTTGTAGGAGCAAGCGACTACCTTGGAAGCGGCCCCGGTACAATCGCACTAAGAAAGCTTACGTCACAACCCGAAAGCTAAAAAGTGCAGTGTGGACTGTATCAACAGAATTGGCAGAAAGATTATGAAAAACCGAGAGAATTCGTACAATACTACTCTTCTACTCAGAGGAAGGGTAAAGGGTATCCTAATTTACTGAAAGCCTTTATGGCACACCTCGCCATACTCTGAGTAAGCTGTTTCAGCTTCGCACAGGACATGGCGCCCATGGAAGTTATTTCAAGAAGAGGTTCATTGCCGAGAGAAGTCACTACTGTAAATGTGGTCAACTGGAAACAGTTGAACACATTTTAAGAGATTGTGCTCTACATCCTACAGAGCGCAGCTGCTTGAGAAAAGTTTCCCCAGATCTTGATCTCCAAGTTCTTCTTGATACCAAGAAGGGTTTTGGTGCGATGGTCAAGTTCTTAGACTCCTTACCGCATCTTCTTTGCTGATGGTTCACTTAATTAGAGCAGCTTGTTGTGGTTTTGCAGCTTGTCAATCTCTGGTATTGAGCTACTAGGTGTTATGTATCTCAGATTTCCCTCAACACATGGAACTTCCCATGGAGAATTTGGCGCCATCGAATGTCAAAACCCCCTACACGCGCTGAGAGTGTTACTTTGTCAGTCTCATTGAGATAAGTGTTAGAGCTATATGTCTTCTTTTTATATCCTTTTGTTAATTTATTTTTGTTATGTAACTTCTAGATATTAAAACAATAAACAAATTTTTTATCTATTTATCTATCCTTTTGTTGTTTTTCTTTTGTTAAATACCTTCTAGATATTAGGACAATAAACAGATTTTCTATCCATCCAAGAAAAAAAAATTAATTTTATTTCATCACGCACAAGTTTTCAACTACTACTTCATAAAACATTATATAACACTATATATTTAAATGGACTCTAAAATCTTGGCAATGACAGAGAGGATACTGTGGACAATGTCACCAAGCGTACCAAGAAGGCTGAACTTGCCACCAGCATTGGAAATAGCCTCAATGTGGCTGTAAAGCTCTTTAATCTGAGCAAGGATTTGTGGTTGATTACTGCCTTGTGAAAGAAGAGTAGCCAGAGTGCCGACAAGAGAGCTGAGACCAAAAACAAGAGATTGAAGACCAGTCTTAACAACCAAGTTTTGAATTTCACTACCAACACCAGAAGCGGGAACATAATTCTTGATAGCGGTTTCGACCTGGCCCAAATAAGAATTAATATTAGTCAACAGGGTTGCAATCTGGTCGCCACCGGAGGAAACATCAACACTAAGAATAGTCTTGAGGCCCTCACCAAGGAGATTAGTGCTCTGGCTAAGAAGAGTATTGAGATCAGGAACAATAGCAATATCTGCTCTTTTAGTAATGTTGTAGCTCTCAGAGATATCTCTCTTAGTAATGTTGCTGCCCTCAGGGGTGTCCCGGGCCAAAAGAATAGTTTTGTTTGAGTAACCATCAGTTTGGGGCTTGGGAGTGTCATTAATTATAGGTTGAGCATTAGCGAAAGCAATGGGTCGGGCCTCAGCAATGGGAACCGCATTGGCAATAGCAGCAAGGGCGCCAGCAAGAATGATTTTGTTGATAGTAACCATTGTTATAAAAAGTATTGAAAGATCTCAAATAAATTAAAAGGCTAAAGAGTGGACTAAAGAGTAGAAGATGTGAAAACTGGCTGATGAGGATGAAAAGAAGTTTGTTAACCGAGAGAAATTCGCTTCAATTTATAATTTTTTTAAATATATGCAAATTATTTAAATCACTAATTGCAAACCTGGTTTTTCTATAGCCATTGTGAAGGCTTTTTTTTTGTTGTTGTTGTTGTTTAAAGATATATCACAGACATCTGTGGTTTGTTGGGTGACTTGTTGATCCAAGCTTGCCATCTTTGGGACTTGTGAAAAGAAATTTTGAAAATGAACTAAAATCATTTTTACTTAAGTGCAACAACTACAGCGCCGATCTGTATTTGCCAATCCGTAAACCAGTTGTTTTGTTTGAATCAAAATATCTGACGGGGTCATCGAATAATATTATCAGTTTACAATGTATGCAACTTTCCAAATGCTATCATACGCCAAAAACTAAATTAGACTAATGAGTATCTAATGATTACAAACACTCCAGTGCTTTAATTGGCTTCAATGGTTGTAAGATAAATTAAAGTGAGTTGCTGTCGAACTTGATTTCATTATGATTTGAAAATCACTTATATCCTGTAGCTGTACTTCATTCTGTTTCTCAAACAGGCGATGGTGTTCACTGAAGCAATGAAAACTGGGTTCCTGATGTAACTAAAGTCATAAAAGATTTCCTGTATTACTTGTCAAATTAAGTGGTTTGTCTGATCTAATCCCTCTAAGCAGTAGCAATACATTTTCTTTATGGTTTGACAGATCAGCGTACCCGTGTGTCTTTTATAGGTTAGATTTATTTAAATTGGTAGAAATAAAATCTTTTACAGCACCCTGGAGCCCGTTGTTACTAACGCAACACTATCCATATTTTCTTAGTTTTCATAACCTTTTGTCTTTTTGGCTCTCAAGGCACCAAAACCCAGCCGCTAATTTTCAATTCAGTTTTGTGATATTCGGTACGGCTTTTGAGTATAGTTATTGGCCAGCATTTCTCCCAGCTTCACGATTTTAGAAGAATTAAGGTTCTCAGTACAGGATTCGAGAGGTCTGGTATTTCAAGGCGTATAAAGGCTTGTGAGATTTAGCAGAGGGTTGTATGCATGTATCACCTGTGTTAAATTACTGTATACAACCAGACTTCCAATATTTCTGCAATATTTCTGCATTGAGAAATAAAAAGGAGAAAAAAAAAAGCAGGTACGTGCTATTTGACAGGTCTTTAAGCTTCAAAGAAGCAATCTGAAAAAAATTAGATCTATGATTCTTTTACTGGGTTTTCTACCTTTCGGCCTATGTCTCTAGATCTCGATATTGCAAACAGCTAAGAGATTTCTATACATTTTTCACAACCTTTCCTTCTCAGTACAAAGCTTGAAAAACTTAATATATTCTTTGCTATCAAGAATGAGACATTTATTTTGGTGGTATTCTGTTAGATTAGTTTAGAAATTCATAGAGCAGTTGTGGGAATCTTCTTTATTTGATAGTGTCTGATACTAAATCTAACTTTTTCTTGGTCTTTTTTAAGATCATACTGTCTCATGTTCTTGAATCCGTGCATTTATTCACATCTACATCTAGTTGACTCTAGTACTCAGTCAGGTGATTTTAGATGATCTGTGCTTGATAATATCATGTTGTGTTCTCAGGTCTGGTGTACGGTCAGCTTTCCAAGTACAATGAGTGCAACCACAGAATTGGTTGACTGTTTGTTTTCAAGTTCCTTACTGAATACTAATTCTATGAAAAAACAAAACTTTTAATCGCAGTTGAATAAAATGATCAAGTGTCGCACCACCACCAGAAGCACTGCAAGAAACTGACAAGACTTGCAACTCGGCAATTAAAAGAAGTTGCCAGATCCGAATCCGCAAATATCGGCCGGAGAGTTCAAGTAGCAAGAAACAAGACACGTTTCAAGAAGTAAAATGCAACTTTTACAGACGTCAAAATTTCAGTAGAAAAGAAATAAATAGAAATATGTAAGCGAATAAACAGATTTTCTATTTATCAATGTAAGCGAATAGAAATAGTCCTTTCCTGGTTGACGGCTGAGTAAAAAAGAAACTTGGCAGGGATTGGCGGAGATACAAAAGCCAGGTCTGAAATAGCCGAGAAGGACAAGCTTGATAAGTGCAAAGGATAATCTGGTATAAAACACCTCCACCCTTAATGAGATCAAGTGCTGACAGAGCCACAACAAAAGCCAAAATACGGCAGCAGGAAAGCTATCATGGCGACTAAAACGATTAAGCCAGAGTCTTTGAATGTTTTGCCAAACCACTCATTGTAATTTTGAAACCCAGTCAAACGTAAAAAAAACATGAGTATCTTCAATAACAATAATGTTCAAAAAATCAGGAAGATTTTAGACAAAAAGGTTGCCCCCACAAAGGTTGCGGGATCTTAAAAAGCAAGAAAAATAATATTAATATTTAAACATTCAGGCCAATACATATTTGATCCTGTCAGCTCGGAGAATACTGTACACGGCCCGTAAATTTGATGTCGTTCTTGGATAACTTGTAAATAGATATAGAAGCAACAAGCTTATAGTAATGTTAAAACATAAACTTATCTTTTATTTAATATCGAGTACCTGAGCAACAGCACTACTGATAGGGAAAGCACCAGTCAAAATAGGGAGATTGATACAGTTTCCAATATTTAGATGGCTCTGTATGGCTCTGTGATTCTTCAACCATTGCTCAATGCTTTACAAAGCCAGCAATTTGGGTCCGTCTTATTCTAATCATCCAGAAATATTCCAGGTCTAAAGGATGTTTGATCCTCTTTCCTTAAAAAACTTTGTAATATTTGTTTTCAACTACGTCAGACATAAATGCTCATCCATTTGTGTCTATTTAGTACAATATACAGACCTTTATGAGTTTTTCACTGTGCGAGTATGAAAATCGGGCACTAGTGGCTGTTTTTCATATGCTGGCGGTTCAAAAAAAATTGATGGAAATCATATACATATATGTATATTTGAGTCTTAATGAAAACAAAAGATTAATGATTGAAATATCGTAATTTCACAGCTCTTCATGAGTTGTTAGAAATAGCGACTTGAAATTTCATTTCACCTTTTGTATAATTAAATAAACATAAAGTTATGCTCTTAGAAATTGACAAAGAAATATAGCCAAGTTCTGTAGGCAGTAAGCTTAGGAGTAAATGCCTGAAATTTTATAATTCAGCTGCTATTCTCTTCCATGCACGTGTCAACCCTCTGGAAAAATGTTGACAACAGAAAAAAAATGATTCAGGTTCGAATTGTATATTTCATGTTTAAATTGTGAACTGCATTATACACGAAGAGAAACTTTCAACAAAAAAAGGAGATCAAAGCTTTCACTGCTGAACCATAAGTATACTGGTTTTCTCTGGAAGGTACCTCATAGAGTATCCAATATTATAAAACCATGTGTCAGCGTGAATAGTTTTACTAGTCTCAAGAGTAAATTGAAGTTAAAAAGGTTTTGATGTTGCTGACTTGCATGGAACTTGTCTTGACATTGTGGAGGTTGCTTTGAAAATGTATTCACTTGGGAGTCATTACCGTTTCTGGCTGCCTAATCGAGTATCTTTTAATAATTTACAGGCACTCTCCTTGCGTTCCTGCGTCAATCTGGCTTGAAATAGGGGGTGAATCAGCTCGGGATACTGAGATGATTGCTATTATTATAATTGTTGATAATAATGATGAAGATAATCATGTTAACAATAAGAATTGCAGCTAGTAGTTGACTAATTCACTTGAAGACCAGTCACATTTATTAAGTTTGGTGATCGGGTCAATCTTCTATCAAAAATAAACCTTTTCCTTGAGAGAGTTATGATACTTGTACAGGTATTTTAGACATCTCCCTTGTTTTGTCAATTCTCTGAAAAAAATGATTTTTGTCAGACCTTCATTAGGCTTCCAATAACGGCCTAGGGTCTCAATGAGTGATCTGCACCAACAACAGCAACAACAATCAGTCAAAGGCATTATGATCTTAAAAGACTTTGCAAGTCTTCTATTTTAACTGAACACACAGCCACCGTACTTTATCTCTATATTTAATCCTTCAAAGCTTTCACAGCCTTCTAGATTTGTGATTTTGTGCGTTCTACAGCCAAATACAGATGTTTTTGTACATACACTGGCATGACATCCCGTAGTTTTATGAAAGTGTAGATCCTGATGCCTTACGTTATCTAGGAAGCACGAAGCCATATGACTAAGTAGTATAGATTTTCTTAGGTCGACAAAGGACTAACACGTTGCTCTTTAAAGATTGTAACAAAAGATTGTTTGAAGTACAAGTTAATGGCTCAAGACAGTATGTTCTTTTTTTCTGTTAGTGTCTGTTACTGTTTTATCATCTAGACGATCATGAAGATATTAGAATGGCACGCATATATACAAAGAATACATTTGTTTTTCAAAAAATAGCATATTCGACGCTCAACTAAATGTTATGTAAATTGATCCCATATGTTTATTTTTTAAAATTCAAGTAACAGTTTTTCCATTGACAAAAACAAAATTGATGTCAGTACAACTATCAATATCATAAGTAGATGATAAATAGAAAATCTTTTCACTCTCCAAACAACAAGAAGTTTCATGGCAAATATTAAATGACAAAAGAATATAGAAAGAAACCATTTTTTTGAAAACCTGACTTAATAAGATAAAAGTTGCTAAGGTAGACTTAACTGCAACTTTTAGAATCATGATAGGAAGCAGTTTTTATATTTACCTATTCTCCTACACATGCATTATAAGTCTTAGCACACAATGGTTTTAAAATTTTTGATTTCGAAATCTGAAGAAACCCTGATATACATGAAAATTGGTAGATAGATATCAAAGATTTTCAAATTGTTTGATCAGACAAACCATCAACAAAGAGATTACGAAAAGGGATCTAAGAACGACCATTCCAAGTCCTGTCTTTGTATCAAGAGAAACTCGGAGATCAATTTTGAAAAAAAAAAACTTTTCTCAATCATTTGTGCTGGAGGGTGCAAAACACGACCCTTCCGAGTGTATTCAACTGATTTTTGTTTGTGCCAATAAATACTATCACTTTAATGCCCTTCAAGTGATAATAAAAATAAAAAAAAATATTGGGCCCAACCGGGAATTGAACCCGGGACCTCTCGCAAACGTGCTTAGAAAACCCTAAGCGAGAATTATACCACTAAACCATCGGGCCAACTTTTTAATTTAAAATTTTGTTAGAGCTATATAAAGTAAATAAACTGTTTCAACATTATAAGTATACCTTAGTTCAGGCTTTGTTTTTATTCATTAAAATTTCTAATAATCATCTTAGCTATAAATTTTATGTTTAAAAATGTTTAAAAACAGTGTTATTACAAAGAAAATGCTTAAAAGAGTGTTGAATTGTTCTCTGTGTTTTCTGTCAATCATCGAATTGTGAGCCCGAGAAATCCCATACGGTTCATTGCCGAGAGAAGTCACTACTGTGAATGTGGTCAACTGAAAACAGTTGAACACATTTTAAGAGATTGTGCTCTACATCCTACGGAGTGCAGCTGCTTGAAAAAAGTTTTCCCGGAACTTGATCTCCAAGTCTTTGGTCATATCAAAAAGGGTCTTGGTGCGGTAATAAAGCTCTTAAAGTCTTTACCACACTTTTCTTGCTAATAATTTGCTTGATGAGAGCAGCTTGGTAAGGTTTTTCTCTGTTTCAATCTTTTGTATGGACCTACGAGATGTTATGTATCTTACATTCCCTCGGCACATCGAACTATCCATAGAAAATAGTACGTGATGAGGGAAATCTGAGATACGTAACAATTGATAGATCATTTAATTATTTCTACTAATTTTCTTAGCATTAAAAACTTTGAAATGTAACTTCTAGATATTAGAACAATAAACAGATTTTTTTATTTATCTATCTATTTAAAAGCATTGAACAAATAATCTTGTTAGAAACTTTTTTTTTTTTCAAAATCGGCAGTTTGGCAAGGCTAGGGAAGATAGGAAAAATTATAAAATAATTCTTTTCTATCCATTAGAAACTGTATTATGAAAATATTCCAACTTGCTGAACGTCCTCATGAAGACTGCACCTTACCAGACCCTGTAAAAGCTATTTTAGCCCTCCATAGACCAGAATGCCTTGTTTTTTTTTTTTGTTACGGAACTTCTGGATACCAAGAGAATAACCAGACTTTTTATCAATCTCTATCTATTTGTTGATTTTTCATTGTTGTTTTTGTTCTTTATTTTTTACTTTATTAACAAGAATCAAAATTGATTTCGGATAGTAAACTATTGACATTTGATGTCAGGACTTTGAAAGTGGATTTGACGTCAGGATTTGGATCCGGGATTCTTGAATGTAAATTTTGGACAGGGTACTGTAACCTAACGTCGGTTTCTTACACAAATTTCAAGGAATCGATTTGTATCTATGATAATGCTAAATATGAAAAGGCGCTACAGGTCAATAACCCATAGACATATTAATGGATTTACACGAGAAGTTCGGTAAATAAAAGTTAAGTTCAAAAGCTACTTCAAACTAAAGGTTCCACAAAACTTTCAGTTAATAGCTGATGACTGGAAGTCCAAAAAAAAAAAAAGAATACATAAAGCTATCCATGAAAACTTTGGCGTCATCAATTGTAGAAACCTCCTAATGTGCGTAACTTTATCAATTTTGTTGAGTTCAATAATAAAATACATTGTATTCATTTTGCATTTTTTTTTGCATCCTTTTAATGTTTCAATTTCAATTTGTAACAACTAGATATTAGAAACACCCAGGTTACTTATTTGTCTAACAAGAAAATCAGTATTTTTTGAGTGATTCTATAAAAAGAAATGAATGGTTAACGACTGGAATCTTTTTTTTTTTTTTACTATCTGAGTTAGATTTGCTCACTTGGGCGGATGCTGCCCGATCAGAAATACAGGAATAAAAAAATACACCTTTTTTTTTGATCAATTCAATTAATGGCATGACACCTTTACTTGTCGGATTAATTTCTAAGAAAAGATATATAAACTCTGCATAAGCTTGCCTTTTACGTTTGGAGGTAAGACATTTGACGCCAGATACTTAGAAAACCTCACTGTTGCAACTTTAGAAATAAATAACTTTTCTAAATGATTTATTGGCCTTTTATTAAGATAATACCCTTTGTCGTAAGCATACCGGTTTCCTTGGTGGCTATTGATCTCAAGTATTACATCAACAAATTGGCTTTCACTGAAGAAATTGCACAAAGACATTACGATAGGTCCTATGAGGCCATGTATGCTCTTTGCAATGACATAGAACGCGCTACCGAACACGATGATGACTATAAAAAATGATTAGCCGATAAAACCTTGAGGTTTGGCCTCTGAAGGTTTTTTAAGGTCGAGTTCTTACAATTTTTTTATTTTTTTTTTTGCAATTTATTGGTAATCTGCAAATTTTTTGATTCAAATAGATAGAAATTCTGTTTATTGTTTAATTTCTGAAAGCTACATGAAAATAATAAAAGAATCTTTGTTTTAAAAACATTATTTCAACGAGACTGACAGAGTAGAGCGCTCGACACGAATAAGCGGCGGATCTATCTAAATTGTTGCTGTTATCTTTTTTTTTCAAACCCGAAAACCATTGAAATAGCAACATTTTTTCACAAATCATCATAAAACAATTGCCATTCAGCTATACCAACAGTATCGATCACAATGAAGGAGAAAAGATGGTAGTTAATTTGTAACACAAAGTCACAAGTACGATTATTTCCACCATTCTTATTTTTTATTCTTCTCTTTGCCATCGCATATCTTTAACACAAACATTAAACAAAAACAGCAACTTGAGTTTCAAGTTTTTTATTTCTTGTATTCAGTTTCAACATTTTCAATTGTTCACGAAATGAATCGCAAAGTCGCCCTTTTCGCTCCTACTTCGGTTGTGCCTGAATATGCTTAAGCAAAACCCCTAACCCATCATCTTTTGAATAACCAAAAAAAAAAACATTTCCTCGTCGCTCGCATTTTCCGTATCTCCGTCTTACCAGCCAGAACACGCCCCGACACAAATCAACGGCTCTCTTGCCTGATCTTTCCTACCTCTTTCTCCCCTTCACTTCTCATCTCCTGATATCCGAACATTTCTTTGCAAACTAATATCCGTACCCGCCATGACTACTGCATCTACAACCACAACAACTGACACGGCCCCAGCGGCGCTGGCTCCCGCCAATACAGTCCCGGTTAATATAGTGCCTCTTGCGGCGGCAGCGGTGGTGCCCGTGCCGCCGCTGATGCCTACTTCAAACGGCGGGCCCGCCGATCTGCAGAGCTACATTTACGACGCCGGGTTTGTCCACGCCGCGTGGGCCGACACCTTGCTCGAGATCGACACACCCGGCGCCCCTGAGCCGCGGCAGGCGTTCCGGCTCCATGCACTTTTTTTGTCGCGCTCGCCGGTGCTCTACCAGCTACTTACGGCCGCGGCGCCAGGTAGCGTGGTGGATAGTGAAGGGGGGTTTCCGCTACGCTGCATCGCGCTGCGCACGGCCGACGCGAACCTTGGCCCCGTGGGCTGCTCAATGGTGATAGCGACGCTCTATGGCCGCAGCCTTGACCTGCGGTGGGCCGGCGTCGAGGTGGTGCGCAGTGTAATTGCGTGTGGCGCGCTGCTGGGGCTAGATGGCGTTGCGCGTGCCGGCGTCAAGTTCCTGCTCAGCAGCGTTGTCTCCAGCGGTGCTCCCGAAGGCGGCCTTGACCATCTCGAGCAGGTGCTGCAATTTGCGCTTTCGTGTGGCAGCAGCGCGAACGAGATTAACGACAAAAAGCATGATGAGACTAATGACAATAAAACGCATAACAATGAGAGCATTGACATTGACTACGCCGGGCCCTACCCGCTCTACACCAAGGGGTTTCTCAAGTATGTGGTTGATTTCCTGGTAACCAGTGTCGATGCGGGTCCACAGCTGAATGATATGATCTATGCGCTGCCGTACGCTATAGTCAAGTACATTTGTGAGCATGCGGGCCTGCGCGTGGGCGCCGGCGGCCATCTTGCCCGGCACAAGTTTGTCGGTCTTGTTGCTGCCACGCGTCGTAAAAAGGTCGAGGATGGCTACGAAGAAAACGCCATAATTGCATTTGACAATGGCAAGAGTCGGGTCGTCTTGGTCCGGAAACCAATCAAGAAGAAAAAATAGTTCGAGGTTTTTTTTTTTTTTTTTTTTTTTTTTTTTTTTTTTTTTAAAATTTATTTTTTTTTACTAATTTTTTTGTTTTTTTTTTTTTTTTTTTTTTTTTTATTATCAGTCTTGAAATAGATAGGAAAAAATTTTTGTTGCTTTATTTATATATTTGAAAAGTATAGCAAAAGGATATAAATTCATTAGTTTCAAAAATCTTCTTATTTTGCAACTTCTAATTATGTTCTTGAATATATCTGATATCTTTCTATCTGTTGGTATGTATTTCAGATTTTCTTTAGTGCCTGGAACTTTTCATGACGAATTTGGTGCTATCGATGGTCGAAACTCTTAATGGGTGTTAAGAATGGTACTTTGCCAGACTTATTGAGAGAAGTGTTATAACTATGTCTTCTAAATATTAGGACAATAACCTGGTTTTCTATCCATCTTGTTTGTAAAACAGTATTTTTAAATATAACTGTATTTCTCAGGATGATTTAGATATTCTTATTCTATTAAATTTCATGGAAGATCACAAAATTTTTGTTTTCGAAATAATTACACAAAGCTTGTTTTTTATTATTACAAAAACAACTTATTGAACAAATCAATCCCAAATTTTGTTTTTGGGCCTTATTTCCAGATCATAAAGTTATACTACGCGTAAAATTGAACAAATAGATTAAAATATCTAGTATTATCCATCAAGCCAGTTCCTATGTTTATAAGTATCAACATGATAATACTGTAAGAAATCTTTCATGACATTTTTTTAGGAGATGAAGTGTAATAATCAGAGTATCAATAGGTTAAGTTTTTTTAAGCTGATTCCGTACTGTAGCATTTTAAATATGATAGTTTTTCAAACGCTAAAAAAAAAGAAGAAAAAAAAAATTGATAATGAAATCAAAGGTTCACGACGCAATTGAATAATATTTCACAATAAGGTCTATGCCCCAGCCAAGCCAGTTTGGGAATCATAGCCAGCTTGAAAAAGTTAACAACACAATCTGAAAAAAAAAAAAACGTATTCTGCACTTGACACTGCGTCAATAACTTGAGGAAAGATTTTCTAAAAGGTTGGTAGGTCTCGTGTGTTCATCTGAGCAATTTTTGCTTTAATTTCATAGCTCGGAAAATTGAGACTCAAAGCCGCGAACTTGTGGGGTACCATGTGCTTATATTATGGGCCTATATTATTTACAGAAAAATCAACTGTCTAAAGTCCCTCAAGTTTTTAATTGAAAACTTCTTTTTTTTCTAAAACTCTTGTTTCTTTTCCTGTAATACCGTTTAATTTTTTTTTATTCATATGTTTTTGATTTGACTACTATAATTATGACTAACCCTAGCACTGATACTAGTGGGAACACCGTCGCATTTGCCCTGAACACCATCACGTTCTCCCATGACACGATCGTCGCTGGCATTCATCGCGAACTCTCTGCGCAAGCCGAGCTGATAGCCACGATTGTTAAGCAAGACTCCCATTTCACATCACTTGTTTCCTCAGATAGCAGCTCCTTTTCGCGCCATCACTATGACCGGTTCAAAGCTAAGCTTGCCCACCTTTGTCAGCTTGTATCACCAGTTTTGTATTACCTTGTACAATATGAGCTTGAGATTGGATCGAGCTACGAGGATTTTGTCTTCACAGTGCGTGAAATTCAATCTCGGGTGAACCAGGCCGTAAACAAAGGTGAGGAATGCATAGCAGGTTATCACGATGTGTTTGACACCAACATCATTAGCATTGGCGCCAATATGCACTACCGGTACATGTACTGGCTGGAAGCGCAAAAGACATTAGTTAAAACCATGGTCGGGACCCTATGCCTGTCACGGTTTTTGTACTGCTCAGCGGGCTACAGACAAGAGGTCAACTTCTCGACCTGTGCTGGTATACTGCGATACTTGCGTGACAACTAGGGCCATCAAAAAAAAAAAAAAAAGCAACAGAGTTAAACAGAAAATTGCCTAGAACACAAGTTGTTCGTTGTATAAGATCTTATTCTGTTTCACCTTAGAGTCTTTTTTCAAAATTAAAATTCATTGCATCTCATTCATCTCGTTTTCCTTATAGAATAAAATTTCCTTGAACACTAAACTATATGGATATATTTTTTGCATTTCATTAGTTCCAAGTGCCAACGCTGCCCAGCAGTGTTGCAGTCATATTAGATAAAATCTCCGCCAAAACCTTTGCCACTGCCAAAGCTGCCACCAAATCCACCGCGGCCGCCCCTGTTAGACCCACGGTCGGGCCCAAGGGGATCCCAGCGTGAGCCTGGTGGGCGCATCAACAGGTCATCAGGATCAGTTTCTTTGTCTGGGTTTCTTCCGCCGCGTCTCATGAGCTCCTCCATTGTGGGATACATGCCACCGCTGCCGCTGCCTCCCAGGCCGCTATGCGGTCCGACACCAGGCGGGTTGAGGTCACGATCTCCAATTGGCAAGTATGGGGTCTGGCCAGAACCCTGTTCAGTATTACTAGACGAACCTGGTGCTCGGAGTTTGCCACTAATTTCGTACTCGTCTTCAAAGCCAAGTGGAAAGTCGCCGCCGCGAGGCAAGTTTCCTTGGTGAGAGAACTGGGAGGAGGTCCCTGATGGAGGCGTTCCATATGGCGTACCAGGTCCACGTGATGCCGGACTAGGGCTAGAATCGGCCGCACTACGTTCTGTTGACTCGCGGATGATTCGGGCTGTATTTAAATCTCTTGGTCTTTGGGTCAGTTGAGTGGGCTCAATAGCCTGCTTTAGTGAAAACGTCTCGCCAATAGAGCGGTCCAGAAGCGCCCAAAGCGCTTTAATGTCATCACCTGAAACAAATATTTCTGAAATGTCATCTGACCGTTCCGAATTATTGTCATTAAAAAAGTCAAGATCAATATAAGAACCTATTTTCAGTCGAAAAGAAGTATCGTCTTTGGTACTGGGGTCCTGTGCGTTAATCTGAAGCTCTGTTGAAAAGCGCTTGGAAATTTCGAGCTCAATCACCTTTGACGTACTGGGGTCAGTATACTCGAGGTTGTAGAAGTTTGGACCATTAGAGTTCCAATCGTTTTGATTTCTCAGACCTATGAGGGAGAGTGTTAGTACTAACAGTTGTAACCACAAATGAAACTAAAAAAAGAGCTTACCATTGTTATCATTTGTGTTCGATAACTTTTGGCCGTTGATTCCTGTAAGCTTCAGGCTGTTATGAAAAGCCCAAGTGTGAATAAGTAGAGCAATTGCGTCGTTGGGGGATTTGAGCACAGATACTATGTGTTGATCTGCTTGATTCTGTGTATTGGCCTGGTCAGAACCCTCAAAAGCCGTTCGAATAGAATTGAATAAATCGGATGTCGCCATGATAAAAGTTCTTTGAAATTAGGATCTTGGATAAATTGTGAATTGCAGGAATTGAAAAGGTAGTTGGATGTGAAAAGTAAATGCTAATAAAGAAAAGAGAAAAATGAGTTTCAAATTCAACTTTTTTTTTTAATTTTTGTTCATGGGTGTTTGTAGGTTTTTGGTTTGCCACAAAAAAGCATCAAGTCGTAAAGTTTAAGGCAAAAGTTTGAAAGCATCGCAGACAAGCCCTTTGAAAAAAATATCCCCAAAGGCTCATGAATATTGAATAAAAGCAGGTATTGCAGTTCACAAACTGAGCTAGATAAAAGAACGTTATTCCTGTCATGCTCAAAGGTTAGAGCTCAGAGATCATGTTAACATCGAGAACGGTGTACAAAGTAATCGCAGCGGAAAGCTTGAATTTCAGCGCTCAGCTTCATTCAATCATTCATATTTTAGTCAACAAGTGATGATAGGTAATAGTGATAACTGAAGGTGTCTATCTGGTTTCTATTTTAAGGCACTTAAATGACTACCAGGCTCTTCAGTACTGACTTTCTCATTTTCCTGCATTGTCCAGAGCTGAGTTTTTGTACCCTTCATGATACGTTTCATTTTCGCAGCAATCGACAACAAGCGAACACCTATTCTTTACAAATGATTTTACTGTAATTTAAACAGAATGACTGATGGAACCCCATAGCTACTCTCGTAAAACTTGTGGGAAGTGCTTGAAGTCGTGGCTTCAAAGATTCTAAAAGTAGACTCTTTTTTTTTTTTTTTTTTTGACTCTGTTTCTTTTTTACGACTGCTCCTTTTTTCTTCCCCTTTTCAAGAGGACAATCTCAACTTCTTCCTACCGCAACGACACACATCATCATGAAAATCGCTTTTATTCATCCTGATCTCGGAATTGGTATGCAATTATCTGTAGAATTAATGACCTCTGCTGTTTCAATCTCTCTACTTAGTTTTCTAACTCTCGCTTTTTTTCCCACTAGGCGGCGCTGAACGGCTTGTCATCGACGCTGCGCTTGGGCTCCAACAGCTTGGCCATTTCGTCACCATTTACACGTCACATTTTGACCCTAAGCGTGCCTTCGACGAGGTCCGTGACGGCACCATAAAAGTTAAGGTTCTTGGAAACACGCTTGTGCCACGTAACTTTAGCGGTAAGTTTTCAATCGTCTGTGCCATGCTCCGTCAACTGCATTTGCTCTACTGTCTTAAAAACTCCGAGGAAGGCAACGTTTATGACGTCTTCATCGTTGACCAGCTTTCGATCTGTGTACCCTTCCTTAGACAATACCTCCCTAACGGCAAAATTTTGTTTTACGGTCACTTCCCTGACAAGTTGCTGGCGGATCATGAGTCTGTTATTAAAAAGATCTATCGCGCTCCTTTTGACTGGCTCGAACAGTGGTCCACGGGTCTTTCGGATGTGATTGTTGTCAATAGCAAGTTCACCAAGTCCGTTTACCGAGACGCATTTCCCAAGATCACTGTTAATCCTGAGGTGCTCTACCCGTGCGTAAACACCAAGGAGGCTCTGGCCGCCGATTCGGAGATCGCCGGGCCTTTCCCTAAAAACTCATACGTCTTGTCGGTCAACCGGTTTGAGCCTCACAAGAATATTCGCTTGGCGCTGGAGGCCTTTGCGAAAGCCATTGAAGATATTCCTGCCAACGAGATTGCAGCTGGCAAGTACAAACTTGTTCTTGCTGGTGGCTACGACCCGCGTCTGGAGTGGAATGTGTCATATCTCACACTTTTGCGCACTGTTTGCGACAAGCTAGGTTTGGTTAGCACAACGGTGTGGCCCGCCGACGGTGAAAATGCTCTCGCCACGCCTAGCGTACAGAAATCGACTGTCATTTTTCTGCCATCAGTTACCGACTCGATCAAGAAGAAGCTGATGGCAAACGCCGCTCTGCTCACGTATACACCGACCAACGAGCACTTCGGTATTGTGCCACTCGAGGCCATGCTCGTGGGCACCCCTGTCCTGGCTACTGACACTGGTGGTCCACTCGAAACAATCGTTCACGGCAAGACTGGCTGGAACTACCCGGGTACGATTGAGAAGTGGGCGCCAGCGATCAAGTACGCTTTGTTTGAGATGACCTCTGCTGAGCGTACTGTCATGTATGCGCACGCACGCGACCGCGTTTTTTCGCAGTTTTCAGAGACGCAAATGGCCAAAGAATTTGAAAAATACTCTCAGCAAGCGATAGCAACTGAGCGTGACCCGAAGAAAGGTGATCTGCGGCCACTCGAGACCTTGATGCTCATTGTATTAGCCCTTGTGCCACTTGCGTTGTTTGTGTTTATCCAGCTTCTCAAAAACTCTTACAAATAAAACAATATATACTAATAGCAGAATCCTGGCGCCATTTGATCGGGCCAGCACAGGGTTTATATAATGGAATCAAATACATGGGGAATAAATAAACGTAATAAATAGATATATGTTTTTTTTTTATTGTTCATTACTCTTTAGCGGCCCGGCTGCGATTGCTGTTGCGGCGGCGGTTGTTTCTGTGGCGGCGGCAATTGGAGAGCCTGATGCTGGTGTTGGGCGGCCAGAATTTTAGCCTGTGGTCCGGCTGCCACCCGCATGCTTTGCTGAAGCTGCTGCTGTTGTTGCAGCTGATGCTGTTGCTGGAGCTGCTGGAGTTGAATCAGCTTGTGCTGTTGCTGTTGCTTGAGCGCGGCAAGATGCTGCGGGCGCGGGACCGTCACAGGTCGGATGAAATGCAGCTCGCGTGGCTTGTCAGAACTGATGGCGTTGGCACGACAAAGCAGTCCACCAAGCGCTGTGGGCACTCGGGGCGTGCACGCCGGCAGCAATGCGTCCGCGAGCATCTCGCGCATTTTAAAAAACTGATTTCTGATACGAGTGGGAAGCATCACCTTCTGTTCAAGTGGGACAGGCGCAGCGCGCGTAACCCCCTCGAGTACTTGCACAACTTCTTCGTCTGAGTTAAGTGCAGCGCCATCACCAAACGCTGCGTTCTCGTCAGCAAGTTGTTGTGAATGGCTGAGCGAGGCAAGCTTGATTTGGTTGCGCTTTTGATAGTTTGCAAGGAGCAAGTCATACGGGCCGGAGCGCCCGAGTACCGAGCGTTTTGCACCCATCGAGTGCGTCTTGCAGGTGAGTGAGCGCGCACATAAAGCGCCATTGGCAAGCGGTACTCCACACTGCTTGTCAACATCAACGGGTAATTTAGTCTTGGCCTGCGACTTGTACTTTTCGCGCTTTTTTTTACGTGGAAGTAGATCTTCTTTAATATCCTCAAGAGTGGGTGGTTTCTCACCTCGAGCAAGCGCAGCCGCCGTGGCGGCTTCAAGGGCTAGCCTTCGTTTTTTGGTCATGGACACTTTGCGCAACTTTTTCTTTGGCTCGTCAGAGTCAGCTGCGGGCGTCGTGGGTTGGGAAGATGTCGATGCCGATGATGCATTTGCAAGGTCCTGCTTGCGCTTTTTCGTCTTTTTCACTTTGCTGGTCTCATCCGGTTTCGTTGGCGTTGGTGATGATACTATTGTTGCTCCGTTATTTTTAATGGCTTCTGTGTCCTCTTCTTTCGAAATGGCCCGCTTGGGCGGCGCCTTGATGCATGATGATTCAATGTGGAACTTGAGCGCTGAGACCCAGAGCGGCCGCGAGCAATATGGGCATATTCGCAGTTCCAAATTTGATTTTAGCGGATGTATAGTACTGAGAAGAATCCGGTCTTCACTGGTGATGATTGGTGCTGATGAATGAACTTTATGATTAATGCTAGATATACTTGTGCTTTGCTGATGCTGTTTTTTTTGTTGTTGCTGCTTAAGGTCTGGGGACAAGGATTAGAGGAAATATTAACATAAGCAAGCGAGGAAAAAGCCTTACCAGATTGCTCCAAGAGTTGGGCATACTCGATCCAGTTCGTAGGGTTGATAGCGGTCAAGTTGTCTGCGTCATCTTCACTGTTGTCGCCGCTTTCATCATTAGTATCGCTGCTATCAGAAGTATCTTTGTTTACCAGCGGCGATGATCTGACGCGAAAGACAATGCGTGAAGCTTCACCCGGCCTGTCAGCAAAAGCCTTGGCCAAAAGTTCATCAGGGCCCATCATAATGCATTTAAGAAAATTACTGGTGCTTCCGGGTGCGATGAATTCAATAGAGAGCGCTGGGCAAGCTGTGGAAAGAGCGTATGCTGTGCAAGGACAAAACTTGATTTGTTATGGTTTGGTGATGCCACTAATGACATCAAAAGGAAAAGGGCCTGAAAAATCAATCAAAGTTAGGTTGATAAAGCTTCATCAGTTAGCCAAAGAAAAGAGATAGCACACGCGCTTCTATTGACTGTAAATTCAAGGAGAAGTGATGTTGGCCTGATGAGGAAGTAGGGAGTTGCGATTCTTTGGTCCGTAAGGCTGGTGAAATCACTGCGATCTGTACTGGAAATTTCTATTAACTTGGGTCTGTGTGTCTTGTGCGGGAAAAAGGACCGAAGGGAACTGCAAACAGAAAAAAAAAAAAAAGAAAAAAAAGAGAAATTTTCTACAAAAGAGAAAAAAAACAATGAAAATTGGATTTTGTGCCAACAGCGGTTAGGGATGAACGAACCAGAACAGACTGGTCCCTGACCAAACTGGGGAAAAAACACGAACCCGCGGCGGCTATAGAACCAAAGTGCTGATTTGGCTATAGGTGTCCTTTAGATTTCAATTTTGTATTGCTTTCATCGCAGCCAATTTTCTGAGTTGAATAGTTTTTGATTAAATTCATTAGAGACCCATAGCTAAGTTATCAATTAGTTTACAGTATTTGATGGGCTTGCATGTGTTCATCCGCCTTCCTGAATCTTAGAGTTCTGGGCTCTAAAAGCTATACACATATATTTTAAGCTCAACCATATTGTTTGACTCAGAGGCCTGACTTGCAAGCAAAAAAAAAAAAAAAAACCTGATAAATATATACTGGAGTCCTAGAAATGACATCAAATCTCGGTTATGATAATTGATCAGAAATAGGCTTTAGATCTTGCATTTAATATTACTTCAGAAAAATTTAAACAAAACCAAATTGCTGTGCTGATACTCTCTTCCAACATCAGATCAATACAAAAATTTGACTTGCACTTTTGCCAGTTCTTTGCTACCAATGAATGTATAGTTCTATTTATATAGGGCTATACGACTTGTTGCTTTTGTTTAAAAAAAAACTTTTTATTTTAACAAGATTTTGCTTCAACATAGAGAAGCTTTAAGTTTTAAGTTGGATGATGTATCTTCTGGTCTGTTCAAGGAAAATGATTCGTAAAACAGTCAAGAGCTTGGTGTGTACCGAAAAACTAAGTATATACTACACATGTATCAATGCAAATTTGATCTCTTATTATAAGCAAACCAAAAATAGACGCATTATAAGTTATAAATAAATTCATTGATTTTCGGCACCATTGAATTTTGAAACCTTTTACATGCGCTGAGAGCATTAATATGTCGGTCTCGTTGAAATAAGTGTTAAAGCTATATGTATTTTTATATCCTTTGGTCATTTTCATTTTGTTAACTTTTCGATATTAAAAAAATAAACCGATTTCCTATCTAAGCACGGCGGAGCTGTTACTCTACCGGAGCTGGCTGTAAGCGGTAACCACAATTTTTTCACAAAGCCCAGTGGGATCTCAACTTTAAATTTATTTGTGTAAAGACTAGATGGACTTTTGTTTTTTTCAATTGAGAACTGGGTGGCAGATTGCAGGATATGGTCTATGGAATTCAGGTCCAAAGAGCAAGAGTGTAAACTATTGGCTGACCTAGCTGGTAAGTCAGCCTAGTAAAATTCTGGACACGGCTAGCCAGAAGGTCAGCCACAATTAGGTAAAAGATTTTCGCCGTCAATAACTACGAAATTGCCTAGAGTGAATATAACTTATCAACTCACGACTATGTTAATCTGTTGCTTTTAAGGTATTGTTTATGGTATCAACTTATTTACGATCCTTTCCAACTATAATGCATTTACATTGATAATTAGATCACATAATAGCTGGATTTCGTCATCACAACGTGGTTTACGTCGTATCTAGGTCTATATGAACTAGTAACTCATGTGGCTTTAATTAAAAAGAAGTCATTGGTAAGCCGCCAACTGTGACTGGTGTATTTATGACAACACTTAGTCATTGCTTGCCAGGCTTGAGTTGAGATTGATAACTTTTAAAATGGTGTGAACACTGCCCTATTTTTATCCTTCCACTCATAAATAATTTATTCTCCGATGTAATGTGCATGCGCTGGTGCTGTCGGTATGTAAATTGACATTCTACCTACAACAGCCATACTTTTTTTTTAATTGCAAATTAACTTAAAAAATTATTAGAACTTAATGCCTAAGGTGACAAATAGACAGTTTGCGGATTTCAAGTGTTAATTTTGGACAACAGTTTTTAATTTTTTTATTATCTTGAATTCAAAAGAAAAAGAAAAAAACAATCAATTGTATGGTTATGTTAAATTTTTCATAATCTAAGTTTAGTGTAAATTTAACCAAATTTCTAAGAGCAACTAGCGATATCAAAAAAAAATTATTATTTATATATATATATTTCACATTGAATCCGAGTTGACTATGTCGGGTCAATAGCGGGGTTTGGATTTAAGATTTTTTTTAATGATTATTTTTTTTGCCAAAGCAGAAATGTTCTGGCACAAACCCTCAGTTAAAAAAATAGATTTGCAAGGGCGCATGTAAATTTCTACAAAGCTATTAGAATTCTGAGGCACAACTGGTGTAGTTTGTAGAGCTGGTATGTTGAGTTTTGCTCGGGGAATTTTCCAATACTCGAATGTATGAAAATACTGCAATTGCTAACATATAAGGAAACAAATAATTTCCTTGCCAAGGTAAGCCTGATGCCTTGTTAGTAGATGACTTATATAGGCATTTGAAATCAGCCAATATAAGGATCATCATGGGCTTTATCCTTTTAGATATCGCTAGGTTGGAGCAGAATATTAATGACTGTTTCACCGCAGTGGCAGCAGAGTGAGGCTTGATCTCATCATGAATTGCCAAGTATTTTACATTTGTAATCCGAAGGGCAATTGTACAATCTTTGGCCCATGAAATACTTAAAGTTGGCGTTGCTTAAGATAACCCAAAATAAAATACAATCGAGATGGTACCTACTGAGTTTTCAACCTTTTCTCTTACTGATACCAGCATTTTCATTGTCGGCGTCGGATCTATATTTTTTTTTTTGGCCATTCCACATTCCTCCCTCTAAAGATTGTGGCTTGTGTCCACAATAGCATAATGTAGTGACCAAACACGCAAACCCCTTAACATTTGCCGACTGTGGCTTGAAGATTGTGTACCCGTTTCAATCTATGAAATTCTTCTTCTTATCTCTACATTTTCTCACTCAGCCTTAAACCTTTCTTGTTTCCACTCCCCTGTATAATTGATGCGCATTATCTGTGTTTCAATTTTTTATTTAAAAAGAACTAAATACATTAAATTGTTGAAATATCAAATTGTAAAATGAGAGACCTGAACATTAAAATAGGAAAGGAATTATGCATCTGGGTTAGCCTGATAATAACTTTCCTGTTACTACTCAGCAACAATAGCAATTTTTTTTTAACCAGCAACGGGGTTTGCAATTCCTGTTTAGATTAATTAAATCTACAACGTTACAACCAAAATTTAAAAGCTAGCGCAAACGGATCGAAAATTACAACCTGCCAGGTGCAACTTTTTAAACCCTCAGTAGAATTCAAGATTTGGCTTTTGTAGATGGCACAGATGGCACTGGATGAGCTTAAATTTCAACCTTCTTTCAAAATATTGCTCTGGTTTGAATAGTATGCGTGCTTTTCTGCAACTAGATAGAAAATCTGCCTAAATATGCAATTACTAATCCCGTGCCGAACAAACTTCTTTGGTAATGTTGCTTGGGTGGCTCTGTATGAATCTTTGTCACTACTTCTAAAGAATCCTGCCCGCAATGGCTGAATATAAATATGTTTTTAATTGATAGTCATGCCGCCAGTCGATCCTGACTCTGCCAAACAGGTGTGCTTTGGCTACGCCAAGTTACCAGCCAATTGACCGGCCGGTAAATGATAATAGAAAACATTTCTATGCTCAGTATTGTTGTCTATATAATAAAATTTAACAATCAAGCCACAAAGCTACTATTTTGAATTTTTTTTTATGGAGGTGGATTAAGCTCTTTTATGATGGTGTTAGTCTTTAAGTGAAATCACATCATTTTACAACAAAATTATATGATACACTAACGCAAAGCCAATGCCTCACAGACGGCTCACAGATCAAAACTAAAAATCTGGCTTGCATTGTAACCTTGATAACTTCCCAAAGTCTACAATCTTTTTATATTATTTCATTAACAGCATTGCTGTTAGCATCCGGATTCAGTGCCAACGGGATTGCTATTGATCTCAAAGCCTTTTTGTGTTTATAAACAGGCAAACTGTGACACAACACTGTGATTGGCGCATATTTGTATGGGAACCACTAATCGGTCCCTTGCATAGGCTAACATTTTCATGGGTAGCCGTTCCAAATTACATCATGTTCATACAAGACTTGCTTCCAGCCACAAAATCAAAGCCTGTAAACTAACTGAACACCAACCCAGTGGAAATTTAACCATCCCAAGTCAAAGCATGGTTGTTAGTGGTTCCGTCAATATCTAAATAACCCACATTGTCAATTACACTATGGGATGTACGGTTTGATAAATGATATATTTGCCACAAAGCCACAATAATTTTGTTTTTTGTTTTTTTTTGTTCCCTTTTTTTCCATCTCGCAAGTAAATTTTGGGCCAATTTCCCAGACAACCTTCGGAACAGATGAAAGTCCGATCTCTCACCCTAGCAAATCTTCGATAAATTTATTTAATATGGTTTTTTTTCTTCTTAAGCCTTAAAGATCGCAAAATATCAAAATTGCTGTGGCGGAAGGGCACGTGATTGATACTCAAGCCACATTCTCTTTCATTGAGTTCACCAAAGTCCTAGGCTTTGTGATCACTACCGTTCTTCGAGTTGGAGGGGTTTATAATATTTAACCCTATTTATCTCTCTTGCTTTCTGGATCTATTTACAATTTTTTTTCTTTGAATATTCTGTTTGTTAAAGTAGCCCTTCTTTCTGAGTGATAGTGAGTCTCGTCCACGACGTCATCTGTACAATAAATAATTTAATCTTGTTACAAGCCATCATCCTCTATCGTCAAGTAGTAAAGAATGACTACAATTGCTAGCATAACGGAGCCCGCACAACCAACAAATCAAATCCTAGTGGCGTCATCAGTACCCAATCCCCTTCCAAAGAAATATCAGTGCCCAAATTGCCCGCAAACTTTTACGAGACAGCACAACCTTAAGTCGCATCTCTTAATCCATTCTCAACAAGAAAAGAAATTTGTCTGTGAGACGTGCTTGTCCAAGTTCCGACGCATCCACGACCTAAAGCGACATCTTAAACTCCATACTGGTGAAAGACCTTATCTTTGCAAAACTTGCGGTCGTAGATTTGCCAGAGGAGACGCGCTTATTAGACACACAAAAGCATCGGTAGCCTGTTCAGTAAGTTTTATTTCATTAGAAGACTCCAAAATAGTAAAGCAACAACAAGATTGGGAAGAAAATCCTCCGCAGCCATCACAACAACACCTTCCAGTCGCCCCCGACGAAATCATTAAAGAAAATAATCAAATGAACTACACCACTGTACCTCTTTCTCAGGCTAACAAGAGAAGCTCAATCTCGGAAATTCTTCTGACACCAGATCACCACAATTCACATTTACCAGCCCTACTAAATCACTCTGAAAATGGAAATAACGAAAGTAACCATCACATTAGTAGCTCTCATGCCACCAGCCAGATTAAATACCTCCCGCCATTAAAGCCAAATAGTTTTCAGTATAGGGCGCCCACGCCAAGCAATGATCTAGGTAACGGTTATATTCAGCCCCCACAACCGCATCCGACTCAGAATGTGAAAACCTCCAACACAACTCCACCTGAGTCGCATCCTGAGTCTTCACATCTAACTCAGTATTATGAAGGTCAACCACAATCACCAGCCCACGTTGCGCAACAGCAGCAATCACAATCCCAGCAGCAACACTGGAACAACAACAATCTCAATTCGGTGCCTAAGGACCCCTTTCTTGTCATTCGAGTTCTGGAAAACCGTGTTCGTGCTCTTGAGGAGCGTCTCAATAGTACGGAAGGCAGAGTGTCTTTTCTAGAAAGCCAACTCACTGGTCATCATTACTAACAAATTGAGTTTGTAATAAATGTTATTTCATGTCTTTTTTTTTTTTTGGAATAAACATGGCGAGATAACTATTATAGTATTTTAAGTGCATAGGTCACTGGCCACAGCTTGATTAAAAAAAAAAAAAAAAATAGCAATGAGCAAAAATCTCATCATTTTTCTATTTTTCAATGCTACTTTTGTTATTAAATTTAAAGTCTGAAATTCTCAGTAAAATGTTGGTAACCAGCCTAATTAATGTATACCAAACCCCGGCTTTTACGTTCGTTCTATTGAAATGAATCCAAAAAAAAAAAAAAAAAAAAAAAAAAAAAAATTAAACTTTTTTTTTTTTTTTT
>JAKUCA010000007.1:0-54082 GCA_030567025.1 Geotrichum europaeum
ATTTTGTTTGTAACTATTTGATGTAAGGACAATAAACTGATTATCTATCTATCTAGCTAATTCCCAACAATTATAACAATTTCCATACTAAGCAGTTCAAAGTCCTACTACCAAGCACGCCAGCCCGTTGATACTAGGCCAATAAACAGGTTTTTTTTTTATCTAGCCGGCCTTTTTCTCAACACATGGAACTTCCCATGGAGAATTCGGCGCCATAGAATGTCGAAACCCCTACATGCGCTGAGAGCATTACCTTGTCAGTCTCATTGAGATAAATGTTAAAGCTATATATATGCCTTCTTTTTATATCTTTTTGTTATTTTTATTTTTGTTATGTAACTTCTAGATATTAAGACAATAAACAGATTATCTATCTATTAATCTAGCTGGCCTGTTCCAATGGGAATTGCTCTAATTCATGGATGAGTAGATTTAGTTTGATAGACGCAAATTCCGAGTTTAATCAAGACAACTGCTGATGGCAGTGGTATGTCATTAACACCAATCTTGATCGGTAAATGTAAAAACAATTATTAAAAGTAAAATTATTAATTTCACCAGCAGTAGCAGAAGTCAGTGGCAGGCAATCTGTAAAATAAAATCGAGCCATGGTTGAACCAAAACGTTAAAAGCCGATTTCCGGCTGTCGGAGAAAGAACAAGTATTGCCGAGCTTGAACGCTGAGTATGAATGAGAAATAAAGTCAAAAAGAATCAAATTGGATTTACCGTTAAAGGTGTTTAATGTCGCTGCTGCCATTCGGTGCTGAGAAAGACAAAAGCCCGACCGGAAAAGGGATCGGCCAAGGGTTAGGGCAATAATATTCTTTTAGGCAGGGACCCCTTACAAGAGACCATCACCCCGCATTTGTGACACCCCACATTGTTAAAAACAGAAATGTCTATTTTTTTTTTTTTTTTATTAGGTTTAGCCCATAATTGGTGCACAATTTAACAGTTTTCATTAGGATTATACATTTCCACGGAGACTTCAACAACACCCTCTTTAGCTCAATTAAAACCACTATTGACACAATATTCACCACTTTTATATAAATACTCTCACATCCTCGTTAAATACCCTCCTCTGCCTTATCATCTATCGACTTTTTTTTTTTTCATACTTTGACCCATACAAAAACACATTCTACTCAAGCACAATGTTTAAGCTGACTGCTAAATCCATCAGCGTCGTCAATGTTTCTGCCCGCGCCGCTACTCAGCGCCGTGGTGTTGCCACTCTTAAAGAAGCCCTTACTGAAGTCATCCCTGCTAAGGTGGAGCTCTTCAAAAAGGTCAAGTCGGAGCTTGGCCAAAAGTCTCTCGGCGATATCAAGGTCGAAAACCTTTTGGGCGGTATGCGTGGTCTCAAGTCTATGCTCTGGGAGGGCTCAGTGCTTGACGCTAACGAAGGTATTCGCTTCCATGGCAAGACTATCGCTGAATGCCAGGAGATTCTTCCCAAGGCTGAGGATGGCGGTGAGATGCTTCCTGAGGCCATGCTTTGGCTTTTGCTTACCGGAAAAGTTCCTTCTGTAGAGGAAACCCGCCAGCTGTCACGCCAGCTTGCGGAGAACGCTGAGCTGCCTGATTATGCTGTCAAGCTGCTGGATAGCCTGCCACCAACCCTTCATCCCATGACTCAGTTTGCCATAGCTGTCTCTGTTCTCAACCACGACTCCAAATTTGCAAAGGCCTACGAGGGTGGCATTCACAAGTCCAAGTACTGGGAGTCTACCTTTGACGACTCTCTTGATCTCATTGCCAAGCTTCCCCAAATTGCCGCCAAAATCTACCACAACACTTACCGCGGCGGTGGCCCCCTTCCTGGTAAGGTTGATCTCACCAAGGATTGGTCCTACAACTATGCGCTTATGATGGGCAAGGAGAAAGAAAAGGGATTTGTTGATCTTCTCAGACTTTACTTTGCTCTTCATGGCGATCACGAGGGCGGTAATGTCTCTGCACACGCTACCCATCTAGTTGGCTCTGCCCTGTCAGACCCTTACCTTTCCTATTCCGCTGGTCTCCAGGGTCTTGCCGGTCCCCTGCACGGTCTCGCTGCCCAGGAAGTGCTACGCTTTATCGTTGACCAGAAAAAGTCCATCCCCGAAAACTACACTGACAAGGATGTCAAGGACTATCTTTGGTCTGTTCTTAACTCTGGTCGTGTCATTCCCGGTTACGGCCACGCCGTTCTGCGCAAGCCCGACCCGCGCTTTGATGCCCTCATCAAGTTTGCTACCGAACGTCCTGAGGTTAGCAACGACCCTACTGTCAAGCTTGTTCTCAAGAACGCCGAGATTGCGCCAGGTGTGCTTACCGAGCACGGCAAGACCAAGAACCCTCATCCCAACGTCGACTCGTCTTCCGGTGTGTTATTCCATCATTACGGTATCACCGAGACCCTCTACTACACTGTTACCTTCGGTGTTTCACGTGCGCTCGGCCCACTTCCTCAGCTTATCTGGGACCGCATCCTGGGTCTGCCCATTGAGCGCCCTAAGAGTCTGAGTCTTGAAAAGATTATTGAGATCACCAAATAAGCCAATGGGCTCACAGGCGTGTTGAACCCGACACGTAAAAACAAAAAAAAAGAAGCTCTACGCTGCAACATGGTGCATGTCGCGTAGCGACTCAGCACTAAAGATATAAACCAGGTCAATCTTGATACGAGTAAATAAAAACAAATAAATAAATAAAAAATATTGGCATTTTAATTGACGCGTCTTGTTCACTTAGTAGTAGTAATAACAGCCATTGTTGTGATGTTCTTTTCCGCCGAGTTCCTTACTAACAGAACTTCGGGATTCTCAACCGCATGGCTCATGGCCACGCTCGGCACAAAGCAAATGGGCGGCAAGATCAACAAGCAAGATATTTTAGGCACACCAGTGCCACAAGTATGCGCAATGATTGAAGAACCGCCGGCAGGTCCACTGGCACTCCGGCTATCATCGCAGCTATTGTACGGTGTTGCGCTGATCTATGGCCAGCAGATCAAGTACCTCTTGGCCGACGTTACGGGAGTCAGAACCCGAATTATGAGTTTTGAAGAAGGTGAGCGTAAGCGCCAGTTTTTTGCAGCTACCGCAGCAGTCGATCTCGTAACATCCACAGGGAAAAGGCGAAGAGGGCATGAAATTGAGCTGCAAAACGATCCGGCGTTTAGTCTCGACTTTTTTCTCCTCCCGGGCCCTCCAAGTTTGGAAATAAACCTAGAGGGAGAAGGCGGTGAGACTAGAAATTACCGTCGTTTACAGGGTGCAGCGGCTGACATGTCATTACAGACTGCCGTAGACGACATCACATTGCTTACCGAGTCAATCGAGCAGGCTGCCGCGGACCAGCGCGACTTTCTAGGCTCATTTTTATACGAGGACGAGCGCGGCTTACATGCACTTGATAATGCAGTCTTGGGGTTCAACTTTGGCGCAGACGGTGAGTTGATCAATGATAAAGATGGCGAAAATATGCAACCTCGGGAAAGAGAGCAGATAATGCCTGCAGCGGGTGAAAAGCCTGCAATCAAAAGTGAACACAGTAAATATGATTTTGACTTGCCAGAGACCAATGACGACATGGCAGTCTACGACGGCGCACATGTACTTTATGAGCCTGGGGCCAGCAGTATGGATCTTGACGAGTTGCGCACCGCCGCGCTGAATGGCCAGCTCGACAGTGAAGGCTTCCCGCTTCCCGCTACCAACATTGGTAATGCCAGTGCCAACATCAATGTTGCCACTGCAACAATAGCAAAACAAGGGAGCAAGCGACGCCGAGTGTGTGAGTTTGATGTCGACATAGATTTGCCAATCGATGCATTGCGCGATTTCCGCGACAACTACCGTGCGCACATGCTGGCAGCCGCAGCGCGCCGCCGCCAAGCACAGGCGTTAGCAGGTGCGAGAAGGCACCGGACGGTTACTTTTTCTGAGTTTTTTCAGCTAGCGGTCGGCGATCCGGTGTACTCGATGCCGGCACTTGCACGGCTGTTCACATCCCACGGTAACCTTATCCACGATAAAACCAAAAGCCGTCGAAACGGGGAAAATACGCCTCCGCCAGTAGAGCTTGGACGCGCGGGCTCGCATCCGGAATCTGCTGGCAGCAGCAGCGTTGGCAAAAAACACAGACCTGAGTCAGCGTCGCCGTCAATTCCGTTATCAGGCTCTTCTCCATCGGTGCGCGGCGGATCGTCTTCGCGGATGCTCCCAGCCCTGCCCACAAGTGACCTCGATCTTATTCCCGAGCTCCCCCAAGATGCTAATGCAGATGCGGACGACGAGCTACACCAAAATCTTGTATTTTCTTCCCCAGGGCATGCGCATGGTCGTGGCCGTGGCCGCAGCGGCCATCAACAGCCGCTATACACAGACAATGCTGATATCGATCCTGGGTTTGACAATTTTTTTTCAATGAGCCCAGACGCGGAGCTTTTAAATCATGGGTCAGATGCTGCCACTGCCAACCACAAGCGCAACACCGAGCGTGAGGCTACTGCCCTTTTTCTTTCGCAATTAGCACCACAGAATCATATGGCCATAAAATCATTTGCAAAGATGTTCCCTCCTGCTACTTCTCAGCAACTACAGTCTCAGAAATGGCCTGGTGCCAGGCGGATTGAGGCAGCAGCTGGGTTTGCCCAGCTTTTGAAAATGCTCTCGACGCGCCGGGCACGTCTTATCGGGACTGAGGGAAACGATATTCTGTTCAGTGTCTGAATGCTGCTGGTTGCCCATCTGATTTGTTTGGTGTCTTTAAGGGGTAATAACTGCCGCTTGAAACACTTGTGACACAATGGGATTTTGATCAAGTTTGAAATATTTGTGTTTGTTATTAGGTTTAGTTTATAATAAAATAAAATAAAAATTTGTGTATATTTGACATTGTTTTATGATTTGGAGTTACCTTTGAGTGCCTTGTTTGGTCAACAGCTTGCCATTTATCAGATTGAACATGCAGTGACAGATCAAAGGCTACTCTCCCTAATCGCCCTGAACTCAAGTACTTTGGGCAACTATGATATCACGTGATTAGTTTGTTAACGATGTTAGGGTTTGTGCCCTACCTGACTATAAAAACAAACGAACCCACTCGAAAATTTTCTCTCCTTTTCCCTCTTTCCTTTATATTTTCTGATCTAAGGCTATCTTGTCGAGGCCTTCATGCGCGTAGCTGGTTCTACACACAGGTCGGTTTTGATTGTTTGGCCCTCTCTCTATTTATTTTACGTTATCTTGTAGATAATCGTAATTGGTAAGTTAATCGCCTAACTTTTTTTGCAATCAATATTTGAGAAGCAGCAATAAAAAAAAGAGAGCGTTCATGATGATATAATTTGCGATTGACGAATCTTGTACACCGAGGTATCGCCTACTTCATTATGGGTACTTGAGGACTTGATAATAAACTTTTTGTCTGAGAATAGCTTTTTTTTTCTTGCATGTTTTTTAAAGGTATTTTTTTATCTTTTAGATGTAATATCTTGCTAACTATTCTATAGTAGACCTTATTTATTTAATGGATACTATTTCACAAGTCAATCTTTGTTTGCATCAATAGTAAGTCTCTTTTTTTTTTTTTCTTATTGTTGAAAAACATTTAGCGAGACCTTGACATGAACATTGAGATTTTTTTCATGATGATGAAAACGATTTTCCTGCTACATATATTTTTGAAATTTTTAATGAAAATTCACAAATTATCACCAAGATCTCTGATTCCATGATTTATCTCAATGTTGATATCATACTCGCTGAAGTCTAAAAAAAAATTTAAATTTTTTTTTTTTCTTTTGCTAACAATTCTAGTAGTTTTTGGTTGTTGCTGTTTTTTGCCTAATGTTGATGTAATTTAATAGAAGCTGTTGAATTAAACTCATTTTAATTGTAAAAATTTTAAGTCTGTAAGGGCTTAAAAAAAAAATCTGCATTTTTGTAGTATAAATTTTAACAATAGTTGATAAACATAAGTTTATTGTACCAAATTCCAAGTTATAATTATTATTTCATAAATTTTATAGGGTTAGGTTCTTTTTTGGCACTGGTTTTAATCTCAAAAACAGTCACAACGTTTGAATTAGTCTCACTTTCAATCACCATCATCATAATATTTAGAAACTCCACAAAAGGCTATACGTTTTTTACGCGTTGCAAAAAGTAAAACAAGAAAAATAAAATAACTGAAAAAGAAATCCCATTTATTTAAAACAAAATGTCAGTTGTTATTCCTGATCCCACAGAACACATTTCTACAAATCCTGGTAAAGATAGCAGCGGAAATATTATCAACCCCAATGACAACAATTCCATCATAGTCGTTAGGCAGCCAAATCAACAGCAGCGATCTGATGAAAATGAAGATGGCATCAACCACCGCGCGTCGCTGACTTATCAGAACAAGGTCCAACTACTCCAAATCTTTTTGCATTTACGGCCACTCTACCTTGACCCTACCATGTCCAAAGCGAGTTTTTGGCAACGCGTAAACGACGATATCTCGCGTATGCTCGATATTCCCTTCAAATCAAGTGTCTATACTATTAAACGGTTAGTCAAACGAAGAAAAGCGCAACTGGCGCACCAGCAAAAATATCTTGCAGCTGGGGTCGGTGGCTCCAGTGGTAATGTTTCAAGCGCAGTGTTTAGAAAGGTCGCGCTGGACGAGCTGGTCGATAAAGTAATCCACGTGTTTCAAGAGGAGCGCGCCCTTAAGCGCAAGGCCGATGGTGGTGGTGAAAATGCCGGGCGGGGATCGGCTGGTATCAGTAGTGGTGGTGCTGCGGCGGGAAGCGTATCAGCCACGGGGGCGGTGCTGTCTGAGGTTGCAACGGGGCTGCCAGGAGTTGGTGAAGACGCCAGGACTGCTTCAATTGACTTTCCAGCCAACATGACCGGGAACAGGCACTCTGGCCCGAGGGTAGACAGTGTGGAGCAGCTTTTTGACATGATGGGTTCAATGCGCCGGGCGCTGGATCACCAAAGCAAAGTAATAGACCAGCAAAGCAAGATCATGGAGCTGCTGGTAAAGGAGGTGAAGGATCTACGGGAAGCACTGCCAAAGTGAATTGATTGCATTGGCTGTAGCCTCTTCCATGGACAATACCTTTTTTTTTTTTTTTGTATTGTTTTTTGAAATATTCTTATATTTACTATTCCTTTTCATTTGAATCTTGAAATATTCTATCTTGTGTTTTGAGCCTTCCCAATTTTTGATTTTCTCTTTTTTCCTTTTGTTACCACCACCAACTTTCCATCACCAACCCACCGCGCCACCACCACGACTAACCCCCAGACCTATTTATTCACGACCCTAGCTCTTATACACTCGCAATGGCCGATAGATACTCTTTTTCTTTGACCACTTTCTCTCCTAGGTAAGTTTCCATTGCCAATTCTGCTTCAGTCATCCCCATGAACCCAGCAAAGCTAACCCACATACGCTTTCTTCTCTAGTGGCAAACTTACCCAGATTGACTACGCCCTGCAGGCCGTGAACCAAGGTGTTACGTCGCTTGGCATCAAGTCTACTAATGGCATTGTCATTGCTACTGAAAAGAAATCTTCTTCACATCTTATCAACTCTGACTCCCTGTCAAAAGTCGACCTGATCACCCCGGACATTGGTGTCGTGTACAGTGGTATGGGCCCCGATTACCGCGTGCTGCTCCAGCAGGCGCGCAAGGCCTCGCACACGCAGTACAAGCGCATTTACAACGAGTACCCGCCTACCCGGATCATGGTCCAGGAAGTGGCCAAGACGATGCAGCAGGCTACGCAGTCAGGTGGTATTAGACCCTACGGTGTGTCGCTGCTCATTGCCGGCTGGGACCAACACTACGGCTACGGTCTTTACCAAGTTGACCCCTCTGGTGCGTACTTCCCCTGGAAGGCCACGGCTATTGGCAAGGGCTCAGTTTCAGCCAAGACGTTTTTGGAGAAGCGGTGGCAAGAAGATTTGGAGCTTGACGACGCGATCCACATTGCGTTGCTGACGCTCAAGGAAACGATTGAGGGCGAGATGAATGGTAATACGGTGGAGATTGCAGTTGTGAGTGAGCCGAACGATGAGCTTTTGGATGTCCAGGGCCTTGAGAACGCACAGGGCCCGCGGTTCCGGAAGCTAACCGCCCAGGATATTGACGACCGCCTCCAATCTTTGTAGGTGGTACATTTATAAATATAAATATATATATTATCGTGATGATGGTTCAGACCAGCCAGTACGGGTTAATAAATCAAGTTTTTTCTTTTGCCCTATTTATGTACCAGCTTTGAGGGTGCCAGAGTATCAGGTCTCGAAACTTGCATTTTGAGACTTGGGTACTAGCAGTAAACGGTGCAAGTCATTTATCTCTAATTGCTCAAGCAGCTTTAACTGCATCCAGGCCATTAGAAATCAAACTTATTACAAAATTAATTTACTTTCATCAACTCCAGTTTAACATTAAGATAACCTACCATGCGATTGACCAGATCACTTTTCCAGACCGGGTTTCCCATTTACAAACAAGTGACTAAAGTCCTATATGCAAAGCCCATGAATGAGGGCACTAATGCCATTGTGCGGCGCTCAATTGGAACCCCCGAACTGCGCCAGTTGAGCCCCTTCTTACTACTTGATCACTTTGAAAAATCACCAGCAAACGCCTTTTTCCCAGATCATCCGCATAGTGGGATTGAAACCGTCACGCGCGTACTTGAGGGAACTATTCTTCATGAGGATTTTCTTGGTAGTCGCGGCAGCATTGGGCAAGGTGACATTCAGATCATGACGGCGGGCCGCGGTATCATGCACGCGGAGGTGCCGCAACCGGGCACCTCGGGGCTACAATTATGGGTAGACTTGCCCAAGCCCGTGAAGGAAATTGAGCCTGGGTACCGTACGATCCGCGCGGGAAACGTGCAGTACGAGGTGATTGAAAACACTGTCGGCGGCCAACAATACTGGACAAAACTAAACGAGATTTCGACGGTTGATGAGAGTATTACCAAAGCGAATACAATCTTTTGGGAGTATGAAATAACCTCGTGTGGCAATGAGCAGACCCCCAGCAGCAGCAAGAAGGTCGAGTCATCAGTAATGGCAGAGATTGAAACGCAAGATATTCCAGCCAATTGGAATACTGTTGTCTATATAATCGAAGGCACTGTCGACTCATCATCATCATCATCATCCTTACCCGAGCAGGAAATTAATCATGTGGGCCCTTACAACCTGCTTGTTTACAACTGTAACTCACAGGACTCCTCGCGGGTGAAGCTAGCGTTTAATCCAACTCAGATGCGGATTCGGTTTGTAGTGATGGCAGGAGAACCACTTGACCAGGAAATCCATCGCAACATCTTTTTTGTGCAAACTTCAAAGGAACAGTTGAGTCTGCGTAAAACGCAATTTAGAAAAAAGACGGATGGGTTTGCGCGGGCCCGCGACTGGAAAAGTCAGTTTATGCGCGAGAGAGAGAAAAAGCAGCAGTAGACAATATAGATTGCATAGGTGGTTATTGAAGGCTCTTTGCCTCAATCATGTGCTGGTTCACACGTATCTCCCCAGTCAACGTCACGACCAGTCATCATTTTTTTTTTTCGTTAATTCGACATCTGTTTCATCCTGGACGCCGCTTTTTGCTAGACCGATATTAGAACCTTATTTCTGGTCACTAATTATAAAAATCCCAGACATCTTCATGAAAACACGAAATTTCACTTTTGTCTTTTCATTTATTTTTCTATATATATTCTCCAGTGAATATCTCCAAATCATCTGTCCTGTTTATAAGCATATCGATACCTTAATTATGTCGTCCGCTGAAGCTTTAAAGGCCGTCACTGACGTCAAACACGCACAATTAGATGAAAACTTTGAAATATTCAACAGCTTTCACCAAACCCTTTTAGAATCAATTGAGGGCAAGCCCCCTTCCAAACAGCTTGAAATCCTACTTGAAAAATGTTCAAAGTCCTCGTCTTCCTTTGATATTAGCTCCCTGATTAAACGGATTGAGGCCCTCAACATATTTTCTCAGGGTACAGTCTTTTCTTCTGACTCCAAAGTCAAGGCCTGGTGCCAGGAGATTATTGACTCCCTCAATATTGAATCAGAAAAGTACAAGTACACCCGGTTATTTTACAATCTTATCCTTGATGCAGTCCAGGAGAATGCAAAACCACAGGAAAAGCAGGGCGATTTTAAAGCCGAGATGGCAGAACAACGGGCGCAATTTGAACAACTTGTCTTCTCCGAGAGTGCAGGCGACCCGGCTGCGATAAAAAACTACTTGAACGACGAGCTATTTGGTAAATATAGCCGTCAACTTGAGAAGCTGAGAAACAAGATCACTACTTTTTGCAACAGTTTTGCTGACCTTTCCATCTCGGTGCCCGATGTCATCTCCACTATCAGAAACCTTATTGCGACTGGCCTTGTTAACAATGACAATATCAAAGTTCTACGTGGATTCTTGGACAATAAGGTTGTCATTAAGGAGATTGCCGATGTTATGACTGTTAAGCTCAAGTCTCTCAGTTCTTGGAGCTGGCCAAAGCAAGGACTGATGGCTGAACAAAAACGTCAACTCAATGGCAAGTACCGCGTCTACGCGCACTCGGATCTTATTGATACTATTTTTCTTCACTACCTTGGGGTCACCTGGACTGTTCAGCTACGCCAGGTTCTTGTGCAGTTTACTAAATCCAAGGCCTGGAAACTCAATTACACTGAGAAATCTAATGACCGCAAGCAGTTTTACTTTGGTAGTGCAACAAAGGCCATAACCCCTATTGATAAAACACGGTACAATGTTCAGCATGAGAAATTTTTGTTGACCCAGCTTGCCAAATCAAGAGACGGCGGCCAAGCGGCAGGATATTGCGAATCAGACGACGAAACCAATGACAGCGTACTAACTTCTAACAATGTGAACATTGGAGAACTTAGGCAAGAGCTACTTCGAATTCTCGTTACTGAACTGGAGCTGAGCAAGGCCCTGGAGAGACCGCATACCATTGTGCGTTCTGATTTTAAGTGGTTTGGCCCGAGTCTATCGCATGTCACAATCCTCTCGGTCATGGAGTTCTTTGGTGCAACCGAGGAGTGGCTTGAGTTTTTCCGCAAGTTTCTAGCCATTCCCATCAAATTTGCTGACAATGAGGATGTGAGAGTGCGCACTCGTGGTACCCCCATGTCATATGCCTTTAGTGACTTGTTTGGCGAATCTATTTTGTTTTTACTTGACTTTACTGTTAACCAATATGGTAACGGTCTCTTTTTGTACCGCCTGCATGATGATTTTTGGCTGTGGCATCATGACCAAAACCTGGTGACCAAGGTTTGGAAACAAATGAATCGGTTTAACGAGATCTTTGGGCTTGAGTTTAACGAAGAAAAGACGGGATCTAAAACTATTGGCATTGGCCCGCACGAAGAGGACTTGCCAATTGGATACGGAATTAAATGGGGTTTCCTTGAGCTCACTGATTCTGGAAAGCTCATGATTGATCAAAAGAACGTGGATGAACACATTGAGGAGCTTAGACGTCAGCTCAGTGGCACTAGCAATGTACTCAACTGGATCAAGGCATACAACTCATACATCAAGTTTCTGGTCAACAACTTTGGTGATCTTTCTCCCAACCTCTCAGATTATCACCTGGATGACATTGTTGACACTCTTACGCGCGTCAATACCGAGCTTTTTAACGAATACTCGCCAGTCAGCTACCTTAGTAAACTACTAGAGGAGCGCTACGGCGCCACTGACCTTGTGCAGGGCTGGTTTTTCAAGCCCGCTGAAGCTGGCGGGCTTGATCTTTGCGACGTGCGCATCTTTCTACAGTTGATGAAAACCCAAAAGACGCTTAAGGATAAGGAGGATCGCCGTAACGGCATCAAGCCTGAACTGGCCCCCTTTGCGAAAGCAGCCGAAGAGGATCGTAAGACCTACGACGAAGTGCGTGAAGCTTTTTTCCGGGAACGAGACCACCGTTCCATTGAAAAATTCTCGGTGCAAGAGCAAGACTACCCTTCATTTGAATTCTTTTTAACCTGTCGTGAAAATTGGGTTAGTAGCTGGCAGGTTGCCTATACTACTTCATCAAGCCTTGCGCTACGCAATAGCTATGCGCTCCCGCGGGCCAGCAAGGCCACTGTAACCGACAGCCAGTTCGATTCTCATTATCATCATCGGGGTTCCGCAACGCAGCTCTCCGAGTTCAATGTCGAAAAACAAAGCTCGACCATCGAGACCCTGTATGGTGACGAAATGTGGGAAAAATGGGGCAGCAATACCCCTATATTTAGTCAATTTAAACCATTGGGGCTCGTCCAGGTTTGGAAAAAGGAGCGCACTGAGTGGATGAAATAATATTGATGTATAGTAGTAATATCCCTTTCGCATGATAATAATATAATGAAAAAAAAAAAAAAAAAATAATAACAATAATAACAATAATTCATATTGAAATGCAAATTTACAAGTACCTATATTACAATATCTAAAAAAAAAAGAAAAAAGCGTAAGGAGATAATTTTTTTCTAGATGATGGCCGACTCATCGTCCATGACGAGCTGGTTATAGTTATGGTGATAATTATGATGATTGCTGCCACGCAATGGTAGGGTTGTTGTTGGTGGCGGCATATTGAGCGCTGTGTTTGATGCTAGCTGGCTTACTGACGAGAATGAGCGTGGATGTAGCCGTGGTGAACTGGCATGGTCATCAATGATGAATCCGTGATGTGGTATCTGTTGCTGTTGGGATGGTTGTTGTTGTGATGACGGCTGTTGTTGCTGCTGTGATGACGGTGATTGTTGTTGTTGCGACTGTTGCTGCTGCTGTTGTTGTTGTTGCGAGCTCTGCTTCCCGGAGCCCTCGGGCGGGCTTGGCTTTTTCCGGGGGAGTACAGAGGGCAAGTAAAACTTGCGATGGTTGGGATAAACAAAGCGTTCCTCAAAGACTTGTTTCAGCCGATGCTCAATAAGCTGCGCAATCTTGTCAACATTCATGAGCCGTGAGGCTGCGGCCAGGGAGCCAATGCTTGACTGGATATCAAAGCGCAGCGTGTAATTGGGCGCAAAGGAAAGCGTAATGTAAGCGTCGTCGTAGAGCCGATTGCGTGGGCCAGCCTTGTCCGAGGCGTTGGCCGCGCCTTCATCGGCGTGGTGATGGTCAGGCTCGCCCCCGTCGTGGGGGTCACCACTGCCAGAAGCGGCGGTAGAAGGGTGGACGGCATAGTCACCCTCGGGCTCGTCGTCATCAAAGATTGCTTCATTGTCCGAGGGACTAGTGGCATTGATGTCATTATGACTACTGTTTTCCACGTTATTGCTGCTGCTTGGCTCGGTCATGTCGTCAGTAACCGTCTCGGGCACGCTATTCTTGTTATTGCGCAGCGAGACTTTGAGCGTGCCACTAAACTGCACAACACTAACCACCAGCTTTATGGGCAAAAATGCAAATCCCGGCCGCGGGAAATTGAGAATGAGCCGGGTTTCAATCCCTAGTGTGATGGTATCCTTGAGCTCCACGTCCATTTGCACTTCAAGAATGTCGGGAGCCGAGGGAGATGAGGTGGATGAGGATGAAAGCGTCCGCGTTGCAGCGGAGCGCGGAGGAAGCCGCCGATAGTGGCTGCTCCGGCGCCGGCGCAGGGACTGCCGCGGCGTGCTAAGAAGCGATTCAGCTTCATTATCACTGTAGTCGCTGCCAGCAATTGCCTCCTCATCCCCAAGACCATTGGGGTTACCAGCCATTGCAGCGGCCGCCGCAGCTGCTTCGGCTGCCGCTGCAACCGACTGCGACTTTCGTTTCACAATCTTGCAGTTTCGAAACACTGGGAAATTCTTGCCAATGTCAAGCTCAACCACCTTAATTTTATCCACAAACCCGGGAAGTTTGTCAAAATTCAAAAGGCGTTCAAGAACCGCCAGTTTGTCACTTCCCACCGCTGGGGCGTCCGCCTCACTATCCTCACTCTCGTTGCCAATATTATTCACATCACCACCCGCCGTGGCGGGGGTTGCTGCCGCATCTGAGGAGCCATCCCATCGCGCGCGGCGGAAATGGCGCACGCCCTGGGCAATGAGAACAGTAAGCCAGTCGAGGCTCTCGGGCGTGTGAGTATCGACATCGTAGTATGTACGCTCTAAAATGTCCGATGGACTCGCATTTACCTCGGGCAGCAGCAGCTTGGCCTGACGCTGCTGGCGCACGTGCGATTGGTAGTCCTTTTTATCCGGCGGCGGGTCAGCAAAGATGAAAAAACGGATGAAAAACCACATGACTAACAAGACACTGAACTGGCCCGCAAGCAGGCCATACATAAAATTACTGCTGATGCTGCTGCTGCTTGTAGTAGCGTTGTTGCTGCCAGAGAGAAGGGGCACCGCTGGGGAAAAACTGAAGATGCTAGAGTCAGCGGCGTAGCTACTCGGGGGATGCGTAATGTAGACGGATTCGGTGACCGTGCGGGTGACGGCAGTCTCTGCTTGAGCCATAATTGTTGTCATTGCTAATGTAACCAGAGCTCCGTGGCCAGGCGGAGAAGAAGTGTCAATCGATAGAGGGTGACTCTGTGCAATCAAGTCTTTGACTATGGCCGAGAGTAAAAGAAAAAAGAAAAACGCGTCGAAGCTACTCGTCTGGGTTTCCTAACCCAATAACGCTTTTACAGGCAGTCTTGGTTGGGACTTTTTTTAAAAAAAAAAAAAAAAAAATTCCAGAAATTTTTTTTTGATTTTATTTTTTTAACTGAAATCCGTCTACCCCCGTTTCCAACTGGATCACCCCCCAGAACTACAACCGACATTACTGCATTTATACATATATAATGGCGAGAAAGAAGTCTGCTGCTAAAAAGTTTAGAGAAGCCGCTGCGGCGGCGCAGGCACCCTCTGGTGCCAACGACATCCCCATCACCAAGGACCGGCCCGAGATCCAGGCGCGCAAGCCTGTTGTGTCTGACTCTGAGGGATCATACTCCAATTCTGAGTCTGACGAGGATGAGGACGAGTTTGGTGAACTTGTTACTGAGGATGTCGAGGCAGGTATCAACAATGTCCTTAAAGCTATTAGAGAAAACCCCACAGCTTTGCTCAATAAGGACATCAAGTTCTTTGACTCGTCCGCGACTACTGCCAATGACAAGAAGAAGGAGGAAAAGCCAATTTTTCTTAAGGATTACCACAGAATGAACATTCTTGCTGGTGGTAATAACGTCGATGAAAACGAGAATGAGGACGGCGAGAGGCCGTTTGCGATTCAGCAAAAAGAGGACAGAGAGCGCCTGGTTTCCGAGATCCATGGTGCCCTGGGAGGCGATGACGACGAGGATGATTTCCTTGTCAAACGCAAGGAAGAGCGCGACGTTAAGCCAATTGATCTGCCCGATCCCAATCAAAACGAAAACGAGTTTCTGCAAGCATTTCTCGACACCAAGGGCTGGTTGCCTCAAACTATTGACAAAAAGACCGGTAAGACGATTGTGCCCTCTTATGGCGATATAATTGAAGATGACGATGAGTTTGACGATCGTGCTGAGCAATATGAGATTAAGCACAATTTCCGATTTGAAGATGATAATGCGGGCGAGATTGTCAGTTATGCGCGTAACCAGAGTACCCTCCGCCGCACGCAAGAATCAACAAGAAAGAAGCAGCGTGAATCCAAGATTCAGGCGCGTTTGGAGGAAGAGAAGAAGAAGGAGGCCAATGTGGCACGGATCAAGAATAAGAAGGTGAAGGAAGTGGCGAGCAAGTTTGAACAGCTGAAGCAGGCCCTGGGCGGTGATGGTGATGATGCTGCAGATGAGGATACCTTGCAGCGACTACTGGCAGCATCAGAGAACCTTGATATTTTGGACTTTGAGGGCGACGAGTGGGACAAGAAGATGGAGCAGGTATTCAATGACGACTTCTACTCAAAGAGTGGCCACAAACCCAAGCTTGGTGACGACGACGACGACAACAACAACGAAGAGGACGAGCAAGATGGAGATGACGCCGAGGGTGTCGCCGAGCTGGAAGAAACTGCTGGCAATGACGAAGAAGAGGAGATCCCTAAGCTTTCCAAAAACCAGCAAAAACGAGAAGACAAGCGTAAAAAGAAGCTTGAACAACAACAAATCCGCAACAAGGCCCAGGAAATTGTGGAAAAGAATCTTGATACAATCCTTGAAAAGGAAGGTATTACTGATGATAAGGCAGACGACGAAACCCCCAAGTTCCGGTACCGCGCGGTGTCGCCGGACTCATTTGGCCTTAGTGCTCGCGACATTTTGTTGGCCAATGATAACCAGCTTAACGAGTACGTGGGGCTCAAAAAGCTTGCTTCGTTCCGTGACCCAGAAAAGAAGAAAAAGGATCATCGCAAGTATGCCAAAAAGCGGCGCCTCCGGGAATGGCGTAAATCCAATTTTGATAATGAAGAAGAACCCTCGGACGAGGCCATTATTGCTGCGCTCCAGGGTACGAATGGTGGTGAGCCCGCTGCGAAAAAACAAAAAAAATTACACAAAAAGCACAAGAAATAATTAGACTCTAGTAAATAAATAATTAAAATTACTATAAAATTAAACAGAAAGAAAGAAAGAAATAAACCACTACCAGTAATGGTGGTAATTAAAAAAAATAGAACTGAATATTAATAAAGTCAATTAACAAAAAAAGCAAAAAGGAAAAAAAAAAAGAAATCTATCTGGAAGAGCGGGAATTGAAACGCGTAAGGCGCGAACCAAAAGACCGGATGGAAGACCCAGTGTTGGTGATTCTACGGCTAAAGCGGGACGGAATTGTCGAAAAAACTGTCCCGCTTTCACTTTCAGCCTCGCCGAGCCATTTGCTAGCAATGAATGAGAGCATAACAACAATTAAAATAATGGCTCCGACAATTCCAAAAAACCAGCCAAAGCTTGTGCCACCTTGACCAGGTACGTGCACGTTCATGCCAAAAAGGCCGGTAATCAAATTAAGTGGAACCAAAATAGTACCAATAAGTGTCACTCGTCCGAGGACCTTAGTAACACGGTTGTTTGAGCTCACAGACTGCACTTGCAGTTGGGCAAGGTAGTTGCTGTGGGTGCGCGAAAGAATCTTTTCATAAGCATACAGGTTTTGGTGCATCGTCACGATATGATCCTGAATATCGCCCAGATAAAGGCCAATCTCAGAACGTGGTGCATTATCCCAGTTCTCGTTGCAGCGCTTGGCAAACATTTTAATGACATCAGCCTTGCCAGTCATGAGCCGGAGCACTGACATGACGTTACGTCTAGCTTCGCCAATGCGCATAAGCATCGGCGAAAAATCCTCTTCACGGGCCGTAAAGATTGAATCCTCTATAACATCGGTTTCAATTTCAATAAACCGCATAATGGGGGCAAAGCTATCGGTAATATCATCAATAATGGCATAGCAAATCCAGTCTGAGGTCACCGTAACATAGTCCATAAGCTGGCGAATACGGCGCCGTACGTTGAGCGAGTGCGAAATGGGGCTGAAATGAAACGAGAGGATGCCATCACGAAACACCACAAGGTACATGTTGACAGGCTCAAGAAATTCCTCGGACTCTTTGTCCCCATCAAAAGTATGAAAACTAACAAAGTAGTAGTTCTTAAATAATTCAACCTTTTCTCTTGTCTCCTTCATGCGGATATCTTCAGTAGTCAATGGATGAATTCCAAAGGCCTTGGAAAGTGCGCGCATTTCAGCATCGGTGGGATCAAGACAGTCAAGCCACCACGTGCCTTTGCCAGAATTGAAAAGGGTTTCAAAAGTATTGTTACCCGAAGTCAACTGTGAAATTACAGGGGCATGGACAGTGTTTTCAAACTCAGAAGAGAAAAACGTAAAACGATCTATGGTAGAGTCGTCTTTGCAAGTGCCAAAAGTGATGTTCGGCGGGACCGGTAATACGGGATCACGCTTTTCGTTCTTTTCATTAAGGTCTTCCTCGTCGCTGGAATAAATAGCCGAGAGATCCTTGTCCGTGCTCACGGTCAAGTCATGGAGCATGCTTTCAGGCACCATAGGCCGGTGCGTGTGATGGTAGTTGCAGAATGCGGGCTTGTACATGTTATTTGACTCGTCGTAGTCTTTGTCATGCTCGCTGAGCCTTTCAAGTTCGGAGAAATCAATGCCAACTGAGTGCTTGTTTTCCTTCGTCATGGGAATACAAACATCTTCCGTCTCATCAGCAAAACTGACGCGGGAGCCAGTGTCTTCAACCGTCTTGATAGAACTGGCCGAGACGTGAATGGGTCTCTTGTTCCTGTGGCTGGGGTCTCTGGCGGGAGCATTCCTGTTCTTGTTGAGAAGAATCCCACGGGTGGGCACATCAGCAAAGTGCGGCTGGAAATCAGGAGAGGACAAAAAGGTCTGCGTCGGCAACGACGCAGTGAGCGTAGGCTGCTGGGAAACCGTGTTATCAGAGGTGGGATCGTCGCCCTCAGTATCGAGCATTTCGAGGCTGCTTCGAATAGGAAGACTAGAAGGCTGAAGGCGGTGATCATCAAGGTCGTGAGAATCGACAGAGTCTACAGGCGAGTGGATAGGAGAAAGAAAAGGAGAGGTCATTGCTGCGGTGGTATAATTTCGTGATTAAAATAAGGCTGGAGGAAAGATCGTGAACTGGGGGTGGATGGAGTAAGGCCAGTTATGGGGGAATCTTTTCTTCGTAAAAAGTGCGTACAGTTCCCTGACAAGGGAACCTTACACAGAAAAAAGAGGTAAAAGAAGCCAGATTGCTAGATGCCACTTGGAGATGGCAAGAGGAGTCCAATAACTAGTGAAAAGCCGAAGTTGGTAGGGGAAACGAACTAGAGACAACAGAGTCAGTCAGCTAGTTCAGGATCAAACAGAGTTGATTTAAGCGCAGTGTAGCAGCCGGGAGACGTGCGAGAGCGGTTGTGATTTCTGGGAGTGTTAAAAATAAAATAAAAATTTAGCAATAAAATGCCAAATACGGGCCGATCTTAAGGAGTCGTCAGAGGTGTCTGGAGTCCGTGAAAAATTGTTGATTCAAGTTGGTGAATGGGAAGAAGGGGAAAATGGAAATTTTTTAAGAAAAAAAAAAAAAAAAACTTTCATATGAGAAACGCACACAAATTGTCGACTTCAGCCCTCAACTTTTGTCTAAGAGCCACGGGAGCAGACTGAGAACTACGCATAGTGTACATTTCAGCACTAAAAGGGCCATGCCCCTGACACACTTGAAGGTATCATGGCAGCGGCAGCAGTGACAGAAACATCGGCTGTTGCATTAAATGCTTTGACCAATGTTAGAAATGATGCTTGTGGTGGGCGAGACAAAAGCAGTGTCTGATGTTATTATTATCAAAGTGATAATGATCATACTAATAATGATAACTTGTTCTGCTTTATCAACAAGGCATGAACATTAAAGGCTCAGCTGAGATCTGACCAGAAGGATTCAAACATTCAGAGCGTGAGATAAAAATGAGCAGCAAAAGAGCAAGAAAAAGAACCAAAACCAGGTTCAGCAGTGACCCTGTGCTTTGAGACTTTGAAATCAAATTGTTTTTTCTTCTTTTACTTAAAAGGGTTGTTTTACTAAATACTTGAACATACTGTTATTAGTGACTTCTTTTCTCCTTGGGGACTCCCCTTCATGGGTTTCCAATACCCGTCAAAATGTAATAACTCATTGAAGTTTATTTCTGCCAACGTGCACACGCTAAGCTTAACGGCTTTTTTCATTTGACGTTTCTGCCGCTTTGATGATCAAAAGGAAAACTCTCATGACTTCTTGTTCATGTTTTGGGTAACGCACTGTGATTAGGTCAGATCGGAGCTTGCCGATAAAAATGATTTAGTTATCTTTAGTAACATTATTATAAATTATTATGTACTTACATTACTTTTTATTTGTCAGCATCACTGAAATTTTTTTATTTTTTTTTTCATTTTCTTCAACGGCTTTTTAGCAGCAGCTTCTTTTCAACAACCATCTAACACTCGGAACATCACAAACACACACACACAACTTTCCGTCATGTCCGACCTTTTTAGATCTCACGTTGACCTTCTTGTCTTTGATCAGACCCAAATCTCGGATAAAAAGGCGACTGGTTTTGCCAAGGACATCCTGGCGGCCAAGTACGATGCCATTTTGGCCGATCCTACGCTCAAGCCGCTCTTCTCGATTAGCGTCGAGAGCGTCGTTGATCCCGCTGCAGAGACTGTCATCAAAGCCTCGTACAAGTCGCTGGTTGAAACTGCTGTCAAGGCTCTCGATGCTGGTAGCGACAAGTCTGACCAGTTCTATTCGCTTCTCATTTTTGCTGCCATTGCCAACCTTCATCTTTTCATCCAGTCCAACTTCACTGGCCCAGCCCTCGAGATTGATCCCTATCAGACGACACTCGCGCCTGTCGCCGAAAACTCCGAGTCGGTCAAGCTGTTCAATGATGCATGTGTCGAAGAATTGACCTCCGACGGTGAGCCGGCCTATACCCTTACGTCTTATCCCCATCTGCTCATCCTTGCCAATGCCATTCTGAGCCATGTGTCCGCGGCATCGCACTCGCTCGACGCCATCGCCAAGTGGTGGTACTCTAGATCACTCCTTATTCACCAGTCCATTCTTAACGGTGCTGCTGCCTCCTTACACTTACCCATCTTCACGTCGCTCTCAGTCAAGACCCTCGAGGCGATTACTGAGCCTCTTGCTAATAAGACTGGCGGTGAGTCCAAACTGCCACTTTCTGCTCTGATCAGTACTAGATTTTACTCTGAGTTGGCGCGGGCTCAGCTTCAGTACGACTATGACGCGAAAGCTGAACACTCTCTCAAGCTCGCTCAGCAATCATCGGGGTTGCAATACGTACTCACAGGTTGCAAGGCCAAACGTACCAAGTTTCAGCAACAGGAGACATCACAAATGATTTTCATTGCAAAGAGTAAAATTGATAAAAAGACAGCTCATGATGATGACGACTCATTGCCCCCGCCCATCTCGCTTGAACTCAATTCTGATCTGCTACTTGAGAAAGTCCAATATACCGCCCCGAGCGAGGACGCAGCTAACGAGTCGACCATTCCTGAGGAACTTAAAAAAGTTGACCCCAACAACCAGCCACCTCTGCAAGACATTGACAACAGTCTTGTTCTGCTGAGACAATCCTACATTAAGAGTTCATCGCCCTATAACAACCCACTTGTCCAGGAGGAGCTGCTGGCAATTGCCAACAGAATCATCAACAGTCCTCCAGGTACCGTTAACTGGTGTCTTTACAGTCGTGCGCTCTGGGAGCGTAGTATTCTCGAATCCTCTTTTGCCAAGACCGTGGAGAGAGGTACCCTGCAGATGCAGAGTCTCGTCGAGGAGCTTGGACAATCGACCACTGGTACATTTATCTCAAGATCTAAAGACGACAAGTCTGGTAACATCTCGGAAAGACTTGCCTACATCCACCAGTTATTGCCGCTGCCAAAGTGGGCTATGGATGCTAAACTGGCTGAAAAGTTTATGTCAATTGGTGTCTTAAAATCGGCCCTTGAGGTCTACGAAAGACTCGCCATGTGGGATCAGGTTGCTCTCTGTTACGCTGCCGTTGGTCAGGAAGAAAAGGGTCAAGAGGTGCTAGAGGAATACCTTCAGAAACACCCGAAGAATGCCAGAGCCTGGAGCATTCTTGGTGAGATTACTGAAAAGCCCGAGTACTTTGAAAAATCGTGGGAAATTGGCAGATACCCCTCGGCCAGACGTTCCTTGGGCCAATTCTACTACAACCCACCCAAGCACACTAAGATTGAGAGAAACTTAGAGCTGGCCATCAAGTACCTGAACGACGCTCTGACCATCAACCCTCTGCATTACAGGACCTGGTTCCTCTACGGCTGCGCCGGCCTGGAAACCGAGCAGTATGACCTTGCGGCCGAGGCCTTTACGCGCTGCGTGGCTCTTGATGAGACTGATGGTAAGAGTTGGAGTAACCTTTCTACTGCCCTGCTCAGACTCAACAAAAAGAACGAAGCATTTAATGCTTTAAAACGTGCCGTTAGAGTTACTTCTGAGAAAAAAAACTGGCGGATTTGGAATAATTATGTCACCGTTGCGGTTGAGCTCTCGGACTGGAACGAGGTTTTGCATGGCATGCGCGAGCTCATCTCAATTGGAAGCAGCCAAAACGAGGATTTACTTGATGTACCTGTGCTTGAGCGCCTTTCTCACATTCTTGTGAGCACTAAGTATCCCGAAAGTGAGTCCGTCAACGACGAGAGTGCCACCGAGGTGGCGGCAGCAGCCCCACGGCTCGATTTTTTCCAAAAATCAGCACTTGAGCTTTTCACCAACACGCTGCCTGGGCTTATTACCGCCAAGGCGCGATTATGGAAGATTGTCGCGCGGGTAGAGCTCTGGCGTAACCGGCCCTGGGCTGCCCTTGATGCTTACGAGAAGGGGTTCCGCATTTACACACACCTGCCCACGCTTGAAAGTGACGAAAAGGTGTGGGATGATGCTGTTGAGTACTGTAGTGACCTCGTTGATGCTTACACAAACCTAGGCCCACGCGAGGGCAAATTCGGTGATGGCTCGCTTGTTTGTAGCAACTGGAAGTTCAAGGCCAAGTCGACCGTGCGCCTGCTCATTGGTCGCGGCAAGAAATGGTGGGAAGATAGCAAGGGCTGGGAGCGCTTGCAAGAGATTAAGCAGGAGATTGTTTAAGCACCTTTTGAACATTATATATAGATTTTTTTGGTTAATTATTTTAATTGTGCTCCAGGGCTGACCACTGGTAAGTAATGAAGTTTTTTTTTTTTTTTTTTTTTTTGGTACGTGAGCAGCAGGAGACTCTACATACTGTTGCCAGTGGCCTTCACCTCCGATTCAAAGTTCTCTCTGGCCTTGGAGGCAGCTTTACGGTCCTCCTCAAACGCCTTCTTCCTCTGCTCAGCCTTGACCTTGGCTTTCTTGGGATCAAGCTCGTAGTGGTCGTATGCGTCGGCCGACAGTGTCGCCTTGAACCAAAGGTCCTTAAGCTTGGCCGGGGTTGATGGCTGGTTGACCTTTTTATCAACAACCTCACGCAGCTTAAGTAGTACTTTTTGCTGCTCTAAGGAGTAGGCAAGTCTAATACGCAAAAAGAAGCCAAAGGCAAGTAATCCAGCGGTCGAACCTTGGCGAAAGGTGATGAGCTCAATGAAGAGCCGCACAAAAATTAAAAAGTTTACCCATGCAACGCCCTCGGATAGTAGTACAATGTGCTTGGCGCGAAAGTCCTCAATTTGCCGGGCCAGCGGCGTACCGGGCTTTAGCTCCGTCTCAACGTAGTGCGATGCTTGTAGAAGCGAGATGGACAGAAACGGGATAATCTTAATCCAGTGGCAACGCGAAACAAGCCACAAGAGACCCAAAATACCGTACTGGAAATTGTCCATGCGCAGCAGCACAAAGAATGAGGGCGATTCACCACCAAACCGTTGATAAAGCGCCAGCCCGTAGGTGACCGACACGGCTAGGAATAAACCGCGGTAGAAAATCTGGCCGACGAGTGAGCCGCCCTTGAAAAAAATAAATGTAAGGGTAAAGAGCGCCGAAAACACAACCGTAGCAGCATGGCCTATATGCTCAATGGTTAGCGATAAATACTCAATGATTCCCTGTCTTGTAAAATAAATTTCAGGGATTACACGTACCACCAAACCAGATTGGTCTCAACGACTATATGTTGGAGCATCTGCAGTTAGAAAACAGCTTGCTAAAAAAAGGGTAGCTTATCTGAGTAGTTGCACATACATCAATATTCTTAGCGGGTTCCGCAGAACTAGACGAAGATGATGCTTCCTTCACAGAACCCATTGTTTATGGAGAGTTGCAATTGAGCTATTATGTTCTGTCTATCTGGCAGTTGGAGAAGGAGGTGAGGAAGTAACAGAAGAAAAAAAAAAAAAAAGCAGGGTGTCGCATTATTGAAGGCGGGTCTCAATCAAGAAGATTTGACCCAAATATTAAAACGTTACGTAACCGCACAACGAAGTTCGACCATGGCAGTAGAACCAGTAGTCGAAGCCCCAGCAGAGTAAAAGCGACGGACTGCAACAATGTGCTATTGAAATAGATAACAAAAAAAAAACACCTATATATATATATAATAAATAAGTAAACAATATAAACATCTATCTACTGCAGAGCTGTCTCGGGCTCTTCCGCTGGTCGCTGCGGGTGGCCCGCCAGCAGCTCGCGCCGGATCTCTGGCGTGATCGCTGGGTGAGTCTGCACCTTGAGTACCTCTAGCAAAAAGTCACGCTGATCCTCCGTAATATCGTTTTTGTAAGTTTGTGCAAACGCCAGGAAGGCCTGGTGCCACACGATCGTAACTTTTGCTTCGCTTCGGGTCTTGGGTGCGCGAAACCGTAAAAAGTGAAAGACAAGCGCGTCAATGACCTTGTATGGCAGTGCGTACTTTTTTTCAAGCAACACCTTGATAAAGACCGAGATGCAGCTTGTGTAATACTCGTTCTCAGCTAGATGCATCAGCGCCACCGCCGAGTGCAGCGCGGGGATCGAGACGCGGACAAGGATGGACGAGGCAATGACGGCCTCGCGCGGGCTACATGATGCGGATTCAGTCAGGGGTAGCAGAAACCCGCGAAAAAACGCGGCGGGTTTGTAAAGTGACTTCTTTAGCGCATTGTAGATGTGTTGATTGAGCACCTTGGGCCCGGACCCCGGCTGCCGTGGAGCGTTGGGGTCGAGTTCAGCCTTGAACCGGTCAAGCAGCACCCCCTGCACAAACTTTTGCGCTTGGTCAGCTGGCAGCGTTGAAATGAAAAACTTGGTTGCTTCGTACACAGCCTGTGCTGACCAGGTTTCCGGTTGCGTCACGTATAGCACGTCCTCCCAGTTTGAAAGTGTTGGAATGATCTTAAATGCCTTGGGCAGTTTGCCAGAGCGGTAGCGCGAGAGAAGCTCTCCCACCTTGACGTAGACAGCAATGACCTTCTCAGGCAGCATCACGCCGCGCATGGGCTCATCGTCTTCCTCATACTCAAAGTCAGGAGCAGGCTCACCGGTCTCCTTCTCTCGAATCTTAGCCATGATCTTGTCTGCAAGAGTCACCTGTTCTTCGTCGTTATTGCCCTGCTCAAGATACTTGGAGTAAACTGCCTCGTCCTCAGAGTTAACTTCAGTCTCCTGCTCCTGATCTGGCTCAACGCCTTCATCGTCAGAGCCCGTTACAAGAGTCTCAGATTTCACCGGCGTTGAAGCAACTTCAGTAGCTAAGATATCTTCCATTTCCTTTTTCTTCTTTGCGTCAGCTGCTGCCTGCTCTTCAGCCATAATCTCACTTAGCTGGATTCGGGCCAAGTTCAAAATCTTTTTCGATGATTTAGCATCAACAACGCCATCCTGAACCTCAGATGTATCAAAATCTTTTTTTTCATCATTACTTCTGGGCATTACGCGCAAGTTTCCACTCTCGCTGGCAATGTCTTCGTGCAGGGGCGCGTGGTGAGGTCGGTCCTGCTGATTCTTGAACACAATTACCTCCTGCCGTTTCTGCGCACGTTTGCTCAACTTTTTCTCAGGCCTTCCTGTTGGCGACTGAGCCTCAGGATCCTTTGACAAATCCTTCTTCTTGACATTCTGTTTCATAATAACAACTCTGGTGGCCTTTGTGGTTGCGGTGCGTCTGGTGTTGGTGTTTACCCTCCCTTTAGGCCCTTGTGGGTTCTTCACAGAGCAATGCTGCTTAAAAATCTTTGTGTGAGTGAAACCAGAACGAAATTTTCAAGGCAAAAAAATTCAGCGAAACGCGACTGGGCTTTTTTTCCCTTCTTCCCTCTCTTTTCCCTCCTTCTTTCTTTTCCAACACAAGAAACTATACAATTCACTGTCTCTTGCAATTATTACAAGATGGTTAGTCTAAGGAAGAGAAAGGTCGAAGACGAGACCAAGGAAATTAGAAAATTTTCGTCCGAGAACAACGGGACACGTCCCAAACGCGCTAAGAAGAACGCTTCTACCACTTCTACCGTTGAGGACAAGCCTGCCGCCTCCAAGAAGAAGGCTGCTACGAAGACCTCGTCCATCACAAATAAGGCTGCATCCAAGTCTAGTTTGAAGACCGAAGCTAAGGATGAGCCCAAGAAAGCAACCAAGAAGGCCTCTGTCAAGGCCGCTCCTGCCATTAAAAAGGCGTCTGTGTCAAAGCCTGCTGCCACGAGACGTGCCGTCAGCAAGCCTGTCTCCAAGACCAGTGCTGCAGTTGCGCGTGCTGCTTTAATTGCTGCCCGCTCCAAGAGAATCACTTCTCATAAGCCTACATTTAACCAAATTCCCAGCTTGCCCAAGGATCTGCTAAATGTCTATGTGTTTGGTTCAGGTACTATCTGCGAATTGGGTCTTGGCCCTGAGGTTACTGAAGTCAAGAGACCTAGACTGAATCCATTGCTGCCTATTGCTGATATTGGCATTGTGAAGCTTGCCGTCGGTGGCACCCATGTTTTGGCTATTGACAAGGAGGGTCGCTTATGGTCTTGGGGCCAGAACGACAGTGGTGTCCTCGGCCGCGCAACCAAGGAGAATGACGACGAGGTTGACGACGACTGGATCATCAACTCCAAGGAGTCTACTCCCAAGCGCGTTGAAAATATTCCCGAATCCGTTGTCTTTGTCGACGTTGCGGCAACCGACAACTTATCGGTTGGGCTTACTGACGAGGGTCAGCTTTACGCTTGGGGTACCTTCAACGATGAGGGTAATAAGTGCTTTAAAAAGGGCGTCGACATCCAGCGCGAACCCATTCATGTCACGGCTGTCTCTGGCATTGTACAGATTAGCGGCGGCAAGGATCACGTCCTGATCCTTGACAAGTTCGGTGACGTTTACGCTTGGGGTGTCGGCACTTCCAACCAACTTGGTATCACTGTCAACAGTCAGCTCCGCACTTTTGTCTTTGGCCCTCTCAAAGTCCCTGGTGTCAAGAACATTAAGCACATTGCCGCTGGTGAGTTCCACTCGTTGGCTGTGGATGGTGAGGGTGAGGTCTACGCATGGGGTCTCAACAACTTTGGTCAATGTGGTCTTGCTGAGCCTCTTGGCGATGGTGCCGTAGTGACTGAGGCCACCAAGGTTCTTTTCTTTACTAAGAACAAGCTCAAAATCAAGCAGATCGCCTGTGGTAACCACCACACTTTTGCGCTCACCGAAGCCGGTGATATTTACGCTTTTGGCGAAATCTATCTTAACCAGCTCGGCATTGACTTCAAGAACCTCCCCGAGTCACTTGTCCGTGATGCTCAAACCGGTGTTCCCGCCTACGTTCCTGTGCCTACCAAGCTTACTGAGGGCAGCTTTGATGATGAGCCTTCCTTCCCCAAGAATGGTTTCAAGTTTGTTGCTTCTGGTACTGAGCACGGTCTGGCAATCTCTGCTGATGATGGCTCTGTTTGGACCTGGGGCTCCGGCTCTGTCTACCAGCTTGGCCACGGCAAGCCAGCCGGTGAGGACGGTCCTGAGGACCTTGCTGTTCCCACCAAAATCAACAACACGGCATCGCGTGGCGTCAACTTTGTGTTTGCTGGTGCTGGTGCTCAGTTCAGCATTCTAGCTGGTCTGCCCAAGGAGCCGGTCGCGGCTCCTGCAATCGTTAATGGCAATGGCGCTGCGGCTGCTGCTGCTGCTGCTGCTGAGCCTAAGGCTGAAGAGCCCAAGGTTGAAGAGACTAAGGCTTAACCATCATTATAACAATTTTATGTTCATGTGTGTTTAAGTTTGTTCGTTGTTGTTTTTTTTTTGTTTGTTTTTTTTTATTATTATATTATTAGTTCGTATCGTTTTTTATTATTATTCTGTATTTTTGCTGCAATTTTGTATAAAAATATATATATCTAAATAGAGGAGTTTTTCTTTCTTATTCATTCAATAACTATGCTGATTGAAATCACAAAAGTCGAGATCCGACAAAACAAGAATAATAGTAATAATGCACTGAATATATAATGTTCAGCCTGCGTTTTAGTATCACCCATGGTTACAAGACTGAGGTTAACAAAAAAAATACTTAATCTGAATTGTTTGGATAAGCTTCATAGATTTTTACTATTTAGGGGGGGGGCACAGGTCATTTTGTGATATTTTCCGGTTACTGGTTGTGAATTTGTTATTCAAGTGCTTTATTATTCCGTTATTTTGTTGTCATATATATACATTGTTCTAACTTTAATTATAATTGAATTCTATAACATGGCAGAAACAGCCCTATGTGTGCTGGATTGTGGTTCGACCTTTTCCTTTCCAGTCCCCGCGGGAAGCAGAGCCTTGGCCACCACGTCTTTTGTGGTTTCCGTTACCACCACCACCAGTTCCACTGCTGTTGCCATTACCAGTGCCGTTACTATTGCCTGATCCATTGTTAGTATTATTATTATTGTGGTACTGTCCGTTCGACTTGTATCCAGCTGATGAAAGTGGAATGCCGCTGTTAAAAACAAGATCTCTATCCGTAAGAGAGCCCTGTTTCTTTTGAGATCGGCGCTTGCTACCGTTATTAGTGGCTTTACTATATTTTTGTTGTTGTTGGTTTCTCTTCTTATCACCACTTGAGCTGCTTCCGGGATTTGCTAAATTTTCAAGAAATTCTTGTTCCCGTTGGACCTTGGCAGATTCTTCGGCCCACCACTTAGCAAACTGTTCCTCTTCTTGAATTTCTTTTAAACTCTTTGACTTTTCAATTGCCTTTTGTTTAATCTCAAACTGCTCCTGTTGCATAATCTCGGTGATTGTCGGTTTGTACGATGCCGCAATCTCAGCATCTGACTTGTTTGTAGTAGACTTGGAGTACATGGAAAACGGCGAGTCAAGATCCACCTTTTTTACAGCAGGAACAGGTGTGACATTCCATGGATTGCTACTACCAGATGAACCAGGGACAGCCTGAGGTTGTTCGCGACCCTGTTTCTCAAGGTCCAGTTGCATCTTGCGGCGCTCACGCTGTGAGAGCTTACCGCCCGTTTTGGCCGTGGTCTCAATAATAGAACTCAGTGTTTCACCTTTAAAGACATCGGGTGATTGCGGCTGTGAAGAGCTGCTACTGTTGTTGCTTCCATTGGTAGAGCTGCTTAACATTTTAGCCTTATCAAGTGCATTGGTTAAGCCCGAAACCTTTGGTGTAGCCTTATCTGCAGCAATAATAGATGGGCTTCTTTCAAACAAAGTGTTATTGGACATTCTTCTCGTGGAGTTCGATCCCCATTGTCCAATCTTCGGGAAAGTGTTCTCATTCATGAGTACAGGGGGCGTACGTGACAGAGACGCTGGCGAAGAACCAGTCTTGGGTGAATTTACTTGCGGCGATGTTGAAGGCAGTACCGGTTTGGAAGAGTTTGTAAAAGAAGGTTTGCGACCTGACACTACATGCCAGCCTGAAGTAGTCTTTTCCGATGGCATGGAACTAGTTCTTCCAGAGTTCTCTGATAACCCCTTGGGTGATGCCTCACCATCCATTTCAAAAACCTCTGAATAGACAATCGATTTTTGCGATGGTTGAAATGCTGCTGATAAGGGTGCGCTATGTTTTGCTGAACTGCGTCTCCGAGCAGTAGACTTTTCAGAGAAAGCGGTTTCGATAGCATTGTCACTAACGTCTTGCTTCATGTAGGGAACCAGAGAAGTAAGATTTTCGTTAAATGAATCTAGATCGTTGATAAAATCATAGGCAAGAGTGTTGTTTTTGCCAGGGTCGTCATGGAAAATAAATGACTTGTGAATAACCTTGCGAATATGTTCGTCAATCACTCTAAACGTGTCAGTCGAAATATTTGAAAGATATCTGGATATTGTTAGATGACTCGTGTATGGCAAATGATGATTTTTTGCTTACCCTTTCTCTATCATAACTTCTAGGTTGAGTCTTATAAACTCAAGACAAGTCAGTTCCAGCTGTTGAGCTGAAAACTTGATACTATGTTCCAAAAGCGTTCCAACATTTTTCATGGTAACTATAATGTGTTAGCAGCGATAAGAAAAAAAAAACAATTATTGTAAACTACTCACTCATATCAGCTAGGATGACCTCGCATCCTTGGAATAGTCTGAGAAGAGTTAATTCGGCAGCAGTATCGAGAACTTTCAGCACGAAGTTCACAAACTCCTTTGGAGTAGTAAACTTCCCACCAATATTATCAAAACTGGTAATGTGTTCGTCGCCGTAGATATAGTTGATAATGATATCAAATACATCCTTTTTAATGTGTTGAAGATTAATTGTCACTGGTGATGCTTTGTTATTCCATCTCTCGGAAAGAACTGTCGCAAAGTAGGCCGACCGTGATTGCAGAATGTAACTATGCAGTTTAACGCTTCCATTTTCGAGGAGAATTTCCACATCTGTATCAAGATAGTCTTTGAATGCTGCAACTTCCAGTGAGCCCAAGAGGCTAACACCTAAATTATTGACTGAACTTCCCTGGAGATAACGAATACTATTCATATCCAGAGATGTGATAGTCCGGTTAAAATCTTCATAAGGCTTATTTTTCCGAACGTTTTCCTGAGGAACCCAGTCATCCCATGGCTTGATATATTTGTCAGTATACAGGTAGTAAATTAGCACCTTGATAGCCAGTTCGTGAACGTTATCAGCTATCGTAAGTTTTCCGTATTTAAAATGTTTGGAGGGTGTTGGGTCATATGTCATCTTGAAATTCATAAGTCCTGTAATCTCAGAAATTTCACCCTTGATGAGAAAAAATACTTTGGGGATTCGAGAGATCATGATATATCTATGTACTGGAATGCAAGTTTCGGAACTGGAGCATATCACGGCCAAATCGTAAAGTCTAGTATTTGGGCTATTGTCGAAATAAGTATCAAAGCTGCTGTGTATTGTGCTGCTTAGACATTTTGCCGCGTTTGTTGAAAAGTCTCGCAGTGAATTGATCTCTACAAGCTCGTTCGTGGTTAAAAGTGATCGTCCCTTAGAAAATTGCATATCAGCCTGAAGAAGTGATGTGTGACTGTCATGTTGCTTTTTTTGTCGGTTGAAAAAGTGTCGGGCCCTCCGATGTGAGAACCTAGCAAGATATTTAGCCTGCATGTGAAGTGCTGTCGGATTTTCGAACGAGACAAGATTTGCAAGATCATTAGATATGCTGGTTTCGTCAAGAGTTAAATACTTCAATCCATCGTCATCTCTGACGACAGCAAAACTCGAAAAGAGACGATCGCACCGCACTTGATATGCCTTATTCAAAAAAGGCACCCGCTCATAATGGTATTTTTTCTTACCATCACTTGTCGTAATGTCCATCTGCTGAGCCGAGGAAGACGCAGCATACGCTTTGCTTCTTTGAATTCGTTTCCAGACAGTTCCTTGCAAAGTGCAAAGAATAACCTGGCCATCATCCCCAATATCAGCATCACAGGCAGCATCGTTGACACCTCGTGGAGTCCAGACAGTATTGACTTTCAAGAGTTTTGCAGTCTGACTTGCTTTAACTGATTCGTCAAGCTGCGAAGGCTCAATATAATGCTTCGTCAACAAAAACGAGTACACAGTTCCATGATCGTCAATAGCGCAAACCGCACCTTTTTTACTGCAGGAAATATGAAATATCCTTCGGTTAATGCCGGTTTCCGGTGTTCTATAAAGCTCAAAGTCCTTGGGAATTAGAGTGTTGAATGGGAAAAGCACTCTAAAGTGACCGCCGTTCATGAACACCCACACACTCGAATTCTGAAGTAGACATACCGTTGCTATGTCACAAGCCGTGAGAATTTTTACTGGTGATGGAAGATGAGGAAAGATCTGAGGATAGGGCACAATGATTCCACCATCTTCACAAACTAAATTCTTTTTGCTTGATTGCCAAAGATCTTGCCCAGGTAGCGACCCCATTTGACCAATGTTCTTGCCCCAGAAGTAGATTGATTTGTCTGTGAAGGCGACTGAATGATACTGTGAGGCCGCAATGCCCCTAACTTCTTCAAGTCCAAAGTCCGAGTTAACCTTACGGGGAATGAGTTGGAGTGATAGGTCTTCGCTGTTGGTTCCCAGTTGGCCGTATTGATTTGATCCCCACGAATAGACGCCCTGCGAAGTCAATGCTAGCGTGTGGTCAAGACCCAGACTAACACTGAGGACCTTTGTGGTGTTGAATCTGGGCACAGCTTTATATGTGTATTGAGTTGTCGTGATGTCTGAGCCTAGACCAAGCCGTCCGCCTGTAGCAAGTCCGCAGATCAGCAGGTTATTTGTCGGATCGGTTGTGATGACAGCCGAGTGAAATTTGGATATTTGCACGTCCTTAACTCGAACGTTTTGAAATCTCAGGCGAGGTGATGTCTCCTTTAGCGGGAAGCCGGTGTCAAGTTGCTCCTCGTCGTCTGATTCATCTGTGCTGGAGCTTTCAGCGTTGTTGAGATCGGAATTACGCTTTTTCATCAACTCCGTTGAGTATACAGATGTATCGCGACGGAGCTCCACAACCTGCGGAAACGCTCTATTATCGGGATCGGCGAATCCTAATATGTGATTTGTGTTGAGACCAAACTTGAGTAGATGCGAGCCACCTACATTAGGGTTCCAATGACTCGTGACGGCAAGATCAAGAGGGGAAATATTGATTGGCAGCAAATCAAATGGTCGCTGGCGGCATCGGTCCTTGATAAACAGGCAGTCGTAGTTGTTTTCTAGCAGCATGATGGCACACATTATATAGCCGTTGTAGCAGGCGCGGTGGAGAGGAGTCCATCCATTTTCAAAATCCTGGATCGACGGATCAATGCCTGGGTGCTCGAGCAGAGCCTCGACGAGCTGGTACTGACCAGTTGACGCCGCAATATGCAGCAAAGTTCGCCCAAAAAGATCTACCTGGTTTACCTCTAGCTTCGAAAGACCAGTGACATAGTCCTTTAACTCAGTATTAGGAGTGGCTACAGAGTAGATGTGTTGTGTCGATTGGATCTGGTTGGCGGAGTTTGCTTTGGCAGAGAGATCATCGTTAAAAGAGGGCAAACGGTCGTGAGTGCTGGCATATGTGTTTCGTTTGTAGGCTTTTCTCATATTATGCCTGAGTGTCGAGGGGGGTTGCTTGTACGAAGGCGTAGCAATGGAGACAGTTGGGTTGGGTTGGTGTCGTGGAGTATAGGTAGTAGAAATTTATTTTGTGGATATTTGATCGGGAGAAGGTTTGGTTGAAATTTGGCTTTGATAGACCTTTACGAATGACTATCGGGAGGTTGAGGACTCAAGAAGAAGAGGGAGAAAGTATTCAGAAAATCTGAGATCAAGAAAAAAGAATAAAACTCTAGATGATAAAGAAGATGAAACCTATTATTATTATTACAAGATGTCTCGAAGACAAAAAGTGAAGAGACCAAACATGATGTGAAAAATCTACAAAGTCGCATGTCCGAAACCAGCAAATTATTTGACCGGTCATCATCATCGACTGCTCCACGTGAAAACTACCAGTCAAAGCTTCCTTCAACAATAGCACTGTCGCCTCCTCGACCAACACAGATCAGCACGCACAAACAATCCGACATCCTACCGCACCCAGCGTCCATCCAAACAGTAATAGAAAAAAATAATTTTGTTCAAAAGTTGAACTCCATTAGGTCATTAGATAAAAACCGTAACAAATATTGACAAGTTGAATATATAAATAAACAAAAGTTACTTAGATGTTCAACTTAGTTCTGCGCCAGTGTCTTCTCTTGGCGTTGTATCTGTAAATAAAAATGTTAGCATTAAAGCCCTTGAAAATGCGCAAATATTAACATCGTCATCTTACCTGATGGTAGTATCAGTCTTGAAACGGAACCACTGGGGAAGAGGTCTGTTCTGCTTGGAGGCCTTGGCCAACTTGAGCTTGGTCTTGAGAGACTTTTGGGACTGCACAGGGGAGTTAGTAACAAAAACTTCAATCGTCACTAAAAAAAAAAAAAGGTTCACACATACAGGCATCTTTGATTGTCGTGGTTTACGGTGAAATCTGACAGGGTCGAAAGAGAAGAGAGAGAAAAGGAGGAGGAAATTTGAAAAAGAGAAAATTTTGTCAAAAAAAAATTTTGCTCTATGGAACTTGCAAACGGTAGAGATCACGTGCTTCATATTTTGCAAAAAAGTCTGTTAACGTCGCTACCAATTGAAAGTAGAAAATCATTAGGGTTGTGCCCTAAGCACATAATTATTTCCTAATTAGGTCAAAACCATTTCAACTCTTTTTTTTTTTTTTTCTGACCTTCTGCGCTATCGCTGGCTGTTGTGAACAAGATCTTTTTTTCAGACTTTTACTTCTCTTTTCCAGCACCCGTCGCCAACACAACCGATTACTCGGTAAGTCTGATCCTACCACCCTTTTTCTCGCACGACGATACTAACATATTCATTTAAGAAATGACTCGCACTTCTGTTCTCGCTGACGCTCTTAAGGCCATTACCAACGCCGAGAAAACCGGTAAGAGACAAGTTCTCATCAGACCCTCCTCCAAGGTCATCATCAAGTTCTTGACCGTCATGCAGGCTCACGGTTACATTGATGAGTTCGAGTACGTCGACGACCACCGCTCCGGTAAGATCGTTGTTCAGCTCAACGGTCGTCTTAACAAGGCCGGTGTCATCTCTCCCCGTTTCAACGTCAGAATTGGCGATGTTGAGAAGTGGGTCACCAACCTCCTCCCCTCCCGTCAGTTCGGTTACATCATCCTCACCACCTCTGCTGGTATTATGGACCACGAGGAGGCCAGAAGAAAGCACGTCGCCGGTAAGATCCTTGGTTTCTTCTACTAAGTGTATCGCTGTGTATATTTAATAGAACTGTTTTGATTGAAAAGGGTGCAGATTTAGCGGTATGGTCGTTTTTAGCATGTTTTTTTTTTATTTTTGTAGGTAGAATGAGGTCAAATGAAATACTTTGAGCATTAGTTTTCATTTGATGTTCGAGGGTTCCAATAGTGTTCCGTTAAAGTCGGTTTTTCCGAGCTTTCTTAAGTGCGCTCTCAGGTGTTGAGACTTGCGACATACATTTTGTGCTATTTCAGGGCAAGGGCTTTTGCCTTTGTATGGTTGTCAAACCCAACGGTTCTTACTGTCAATCTCCAACTCACCGTCTTTCATCATCGCCAACGCACCAACAGTAGAGAGTCTCCTGTTGATCAATTTTTTTCGTCATCTCTGCCCACAAGCCACTCAATTCTCTTCAGCATGTCTCACAAGTCTTATTCTCTTGGTCATTTGCCTATTTCCGATCACTCGTTTTCCGAGGACCGTAGTTTGCTTGCCGTTGCGCGCGAGTCCAACGTGGAGCTCTACTACACCGATGGTAAGCGCTTCGAGCTTGGTAACACGCTTTCTGAACACGATAAGACCGTCACTTCTGTTGACATTTCTGCTGATGGCAGACTTGTTACTTGCTCGCAGGACAGAAACGCCATTGTCTGGGAACCCCAGCTTGACGGCTCGTGGAAGCCTACGCTTGTGCTGCTGAGAATCAGCCGGGCTGCAACGTTTGTCAGATGGTCGCCTAACGGCCAGAAGTTTGCAGTTGGTACCGGTGACCGGGTTATTGGTGTTTGCTACTACGAGGCCGAGAACGATTGGTGGATTGCCAAGCATATTAAGAAGCCCATTCGCTCGACCATCTTATCCGTTGCGTGGCACCCCAATTCGGTGCTGCTCGCAGCTGGTTCCACTGACGGTAGCGCCCGTGTATTCTCCGGTTTTATCAAGAGCGTTGATGATCGCCCTGCTCCCACCGTTTGGGGTGAGCGTCTGCCCTTCCAGACATTGTGCGGCGAGTTCTACAACAACTACGGCGGCTGGGTACACGACGTGGCATTCTCGCCTAGTGGAAATGTTTTGGCGTTCACTACTCACGACTCCAGTGTCGTTGTCGTCTACCCCAGCGGCCCTGAGCAGCCTCCTCTTGCGGTTCTGTCCATTTCGACCTCCCTGCTTCCTTTCCGCTCGCTCCTCTGGACCACTGAGAACCAGATCATCGCTGCAGGCCACGACTGCCACCCCGTCGTCTTTGAGGGTGACCAGAATGGTTGGAAGTATTCCAAGTCTATTGACGACCCTGCTAAGGCTAAGCAGCACGAAGCCAAGGAATCTTCTGCTCTTAACATGTTTAGACAACTTGATCTCAAGGGCACCGTTGATGCTGAGACTGGCGGTACTGAGCTGCCCACTATCCACCAGAACACCATTAACACTATCAGATCCTTCTCTGGTTCTGCTGATAACGTCAAGGAAATTTCATCCACTGGCGTTGACGGCAAGATTGTCATCTACAAGGTGTAATTGCTCTTTGCACTTACTAACTTTACATAAATTTCTATATACTCCAATTCAAGCTACCATTAGAACCAAAAGTTGACGCCAATGCTGGGACTCAGGCTGCGCACATAGTGACACCACCCACGAGGGATGAAAAGCGCATCACCGGGGCCGAGCACAATGTCACGGTACCCAGTATCCCAGTCAAAATTGGGGTATCTGCGTCTGTTTTCTGGCGTGTCATCGTCAAGATCGACCGTGCTTGTGGTTGTTGTGCCCGTGGCTGTGGGGTCGGCGTATACGGCCGTGGCTTTTGGGTAAAGCCGAAAGTACTTGCTTCCAACAACTTGTACATAAACGTTGTGTGCGGGGTCACGGTGCAACGGCGATACTGTTCCTGCTGGGCCTAGCCATATATTCATAATAAGTGCACTAGCGGCTATGGAGTCTTCATTATCGTAGAACGCGTGACAAAAGTCAGGCGTGAGCACGTCAAGAGCGAGTCCCGGAAACTGGTCGGCAAGATTATACTGCGCCATGTAGCAGATCTCCGCTGCTCGGGGTAAAGCCCCCGGCAATGCTAGCATCTGGGCAAGAATTTCAGCAAAGGGCACCAGCGCCACGGACCAGTCCGAGTCAGTGTAGGAGCGACCGCGCTCGGCAGGCACTAACCGGTGGCCGCCGCAGGTAAGTTCGGCCCAGAATCCGGGGGAGCTCCAGTGGCCATCTGCTATTGCGGGCCAGTTTACCGCCAGTGCCGGAATTGCTAGTGGCTGAGGGTCGCTGGCCAGAATGTGCAGTTGGAACTGCTCAAAATCAGTGCTGCCAATTCGGTCCATGGGATAACGAGCCACACGCATTTCGGTGACAACGTCCGGGAAGATCCGGGGGAGTACCTTAGGCAGTGGTCGCAACGGTGGCAGATGGCTCAGTAGTGGGCCGAGGATTTGAGTATAGAGGTTGCGGTCGTGATTTCGGTGCTCAGAGCGCAAGCGTGTAACCACAACGCCTGTCAGGATGACAGCAGTATCGACTACCCGGACGGCTTGTTCCAGCGTTTTCTCGCTTTCTTCGTCAAGAGCTGCGGTAGCGTCGGCCGATACTATCTGACTGAGAATATTGGCGCCGAGATAGAGGCTGCTTAGGAAGTATACAACGATATCACCGGGTGTTGCGACAGCGGTCGGCTGCACGAGCCCATCAAGCCTAATGGTAGCCAGATCTACGTCCGGTTGTTCCTGCATCAGATCATGCCCAATAGCACGCTTAATCTGCACCAGTCTCTCTCGCATTGTTAAGCTGTCCTCTCTGTCATCTCTAACCATTACACTGGGTGTAATTCAATCACCAGCTAGAGTAATAGTAGCTTGATTTTTGGAAGTGAAATTTCTGCAGGATGTACATAAACACACACAAAAGAGAAATGAAAAAAAAATTGAAAAAAAAGTTTTTTGAATAAACGTCAAATTGTGTAGATGTCTGATTCCAATGTCATTTCGCAGTTCAGTTTACTTGATTTACGCCCTGTAGAATGATCCCAGGATGCAGAACTCCAGACAGTGCTTGGCGGCCCTAGCGACAACGTTGCTCACAGCTGTATCATGAAGCGCGTCTCCCTCAAACTCAATGTAGAACACGTACGACCAAGCACCCTTACCGCTAGGCCTCGAGTTGATCGATGTGAGTGATATGCCCGATAGTGCAAACTCCTGCAATGTGTCGCACAGCGCGCCCGGCTTGTCGTTCTGCACAATGAAAGATGCCAGTGAGCCCTGCTTTTCTCGCTTCACATCTGCAGCCACGCGTAGGGCCAGATCGGGGTACGCGGCGAAACCCGCACGCCGCGGGTCGGCCCGAGCAAAGACAAGGAAACGCGTTGTGTTGTCCTTTTTGTTGGAGATGTTTGCTTGAAAAATCGGCACGCCGTGTACAGTGCTAGCAGCAGAGCTGGCAATCGCCGCGCCCTCGGGGTCGGTTTTAGCAATGCCGACAGCGGCAGATGTGCTGTCGGTGTCGAGGCGCTCGACATCTGCGGGCGAGAAGTGGGCGGCGAGGTAGTGGTCGACTTGGCCCCAAGCCTGGGGATGCGTGTAAAGACGCTTGATTTGGGAGAGGTCCGTGGCAGTAGTAAGTAGACAGTGGTTAATTGGCACGAAAACTTCTTCAACCACCTGCAACGGTGGTGCGATACTTCCATTGCTTGTGCTTTCTGGAGCGTGGATGATGTCACGCAGAATGTCAAAAGTAAAGACTACGGAACCGTTTGTCGAATTCTCAAATGGCACGACCGAGTAATCGCACTCGCCCTTCAGCAAAGCATCAAAAGCGCCTGGGTTTATATATCGTTAGCATTGATTGCCTGGGCGTTTCACTGCCAGCCAGACTCACCTTTGATAGTTTGCTGAGGCATCAGTGTAAGCACTTCCCTGGACGCCGAGTCAAACAGCTTACTGAATCTGAGTGCAGCCTGGAAAAAAAAATAAAAGTAAAAATTAGGTCTGAGAATCCCGCACAGTTGCTTCAGTGCCAGCTTACCTCGTGCGAGTAGGTGCCCGAGGGCCCCAAATACGATACTTTTCTTGTAGTTGACATGTTGGTGATGGCGGGTGGAAGCAAGAAAAAAAAAAAAAAATTTGAAATTTCACTTACGTTTGAGTCATAAATATCGTGTCCCCCAGATCTCTAGTTAATTGGCTTCTACCTACTGCAGCTTCAAGTTTAATAGAATACAATTAAGGCTTATGTACAATTTAGTCCAGAGTTTCGGCCTCAGCGACCAACTGGTCCAGGGAAAAGTTCGCGTCACCCTGAGTGAACGCCTGGAGTAGCGCCAGCTTACGCTTGCCGCTCTCGGTAGCCGCGGTGGCCGCGTAGAACTTTTGCAGGAAGAGCGTGAGCAAGTGGGCCTCTTCCAAGTTGACAGAAGACTCCTTCTCAACGTTACCGTTCATCAGCGCAATGCCCTTGTCTGCCAGCAAGTCGCTGTGCATGATCAGCGTCGTATGCGGGCGCGCAAACTCCTGGTGCAGCTTGAACTCGGCTAACGTAGTAATCATGCAGTGCACGGTGTATGGACCCGGGAACGCCCATTGAACAAGGTGCATCTCGACGCCGCCATCGTTAGTGTTAGCCTCAGCCTCGCGGGGTGCATTGCGTGGCAGCGGTAGCACAAACATCGGGTTCTTTCTAGCATTCTTGTAAAGTTCAGCGTAAACTAAGCCATCAATGATTCCACAAATGGCGCGTGGGTTGGCAGCATGGCGCATCTTCCACAACATCTCGATCTCTTTGCAGTCATGCAGCTTGAACTTGGACACATCTACGAACGAGTCGAGGTCCTTGATGTCGGACGAAGGGACTTTAGGCGCGTTGGCAATTGCGCTCTGTGCGGCCTTTGCCGTCTCGTTTTCGTGGGACTTGGTGGCGGCGGTGATGGGATCCTCGCCTAGCTCAGTCTTGACCTTCTCAATCTTCTCCTTGTACTTTTCCTTCAGCTCGTCAACGGAGGTGATACCCTCGGCAGCAGCCTTCTGCTCTAGCTTGGCGCGGTACTTGTCAGCAACGGACAAGTCGGCCGCGTTGGCTTGCATGAGAAAAGGCACGGCCTGGGCAAAAGACCGCTTATTGACGGGTGCTCCGAGCCCGATCTTGCTAGTTCCGTGGGAGGCCATTCTGATTGCTCTGTGCATGTTTCGCAGGTTGATGGATGATGAGAAGAGGAAAGAAGTCAAGAGAAGTGAAATTTGCAAGAGAGAAAAAGGCGCCGTACTGATATTTACGCAAGTACAAGAAATTAGACCGGCGGGCGCTGAGACAGGTTTGCACAACAGCGACCGCAGCAACTAGTACGCCGATTCAGAATAGGACATGTGGTCCTCAGGCTGCGCTTTTTGCATAAAAATACTGTATACGGAGGCTCTGAGAAGGGTAAACACGAGCGATGTTTTGGCTTCGAGATTCCGCAGAGTCTCTAGAATCTGCGGGGTTGGGACGGTCGTGAGACGGTTTATCTGGGCTGAAAGCTTGAAAACAAAGCGTTAGTAACGTCTAAAACGACTGATTCGATAAATCAACGCGTCAGAAGCGCCACCGGAGATACCGGTGACATGGTGCAACTCACTTGATCGAGGTTGCGGACTAGGCGCTGGTACTCCGCGAGTAGCTCACGCTCAGTCTGCGAAAGCTGGGAGATAGAATGATAATCCTTGTTTAATAGCGCGTGGCGCGAATGGGAGTCGTTAAGAAGGTTCTGATCCATTGCAGGCAGGATTGATGTCGGATCCGGGAGAGGCAGCGGTGCTAAGGAGGAAAAGACAGCGGCGCAAGAAAAGAAAACACAGTTTGGACAAGGAGTAGTTGTGGTCGCGTAGATGATTATTTCATATGCGGTATCTTTTCTATAAAAGGAAACCAAAGGATAAATAATGCCGTGGTTTCCAATAAAGGAACTTTGCCCTTTTAGCACTAGTTATTTTTTGAAGGGCCTCAGCTGCTTAGTAATTTCAGATGAAAATAAAAATTTAATCCAACTAACGTGTGACCTTCTTTTAGCACCCATACAGTGTGGCAGAATTAATTGTGAACGGCAGTAGGATACGCCTTTAAGACCCAAAAGAAAATTTCCAGCCAATCACGACGTTGTTTTCTAGTAGTGTCAAGTCTGGAAGTACGGATCGACACGTTTTCGGCTCTGCCGCCGACAACAAAAAAAAAAAAACAATTACGGCATTTGATAAAAGTCTGATGCAAAGCAGGAAGAAGAGAGGCCGCGAGTGGCAGCAAGTTGTTCTACGCGAAACGCCTCAGCAAGGCAGCTTAGACTTGCCTAAAGGGCCTATTGACTTCTGTCGCAAACCTCGTTTAAAAGTTACCCTCGTGCCATTTTATGCTGTGCCTTGTGCTCGGGGTTACGGTGATAAAATTTTTTTTAAACCGTTGCATACAATCTTTTAAAAAGCAAAAAAAAACAAAAAACAAAAAAATAATAATAAAAAAAGACCAACGTCGATAATAATATCATCAACAATACTGCATCCCCAACAACAAACGGACAGCCTCCTAGTAATTGCCAAAATTTCACGCAGTTTTTTGAAAAAAATTATATTGGTCAGTCTTTTTGTGCCATGCCGGCGTTCCACGGAGCTTGGCCATGAGCCGGGCGCAAGTGGCGTTTTATCAGATGAGGCATGCTATAGCATCAGATATACTGCTTTGGGATGTGTATCCACTATACCGTTTCACACTTTCCATCTGATAAAAACAGCCGAGCAAAATGCACTGACAAAAAAAAAAAAAAAAAGAAAATAACTCCCATTTACTAACAAGCGAGTCACCAAACGAGTAAAAAAATATCATCTTCCAGTAAATTCATTATTAAAGATTTATCAGATTCTTTTTAGCTCCCCAACGTATAAATAAACTCTCTCCTCCGTCCCCACGCTTCGACACTTCGCCTTCCTGACAACATCTCGCTTTTTGCAAACGCTGTATGCCCTGGCAGTGGCTCTGAAGCTTCTCTTAATATAATCTTTTAGCGGCCCATGCCATCTAATCTAAATTGAAGCTTGGCTGAAACGGCTTTACCTTTTCCCTCCCCACTCTCTACTTACTTGCATCAATCATCATGGCGTGGCACACAATCCCCAAGCCCACGCCCGCACAGAAAGCCCTGCGCGCCCTTGTCACCAACAAGTACGGTGCTATCACATTCTACTCTAGCATTGCTTTTTTAATCATTCTCACTTTTGCCTACATTCTCTCGCCGCGGCTTTCGTTTAACCGCAAGTCTTGGCTGCCGCTGCGTTATACAACCAAGCGTCCGTCCCGGCCTCCGCGCATACCACTCATCCCAACCCTCTTAATATGCTCCGTCGGGTTTGCATATGTGCTACTCGCTGAAACTCAACAGGAGTTTGTTTTTCTGGCAAAGCGCCTCGGCCGCGTGCCTGTCGCACTCTACCCAATAGTGTACTTCCTCTCGCTGCGACCATCACCGCTACCGCAGACGTTTTATCTTCAACTTATCCCGTTGCACAAATGGCTTTCACGTATCATAGTGCTTATACTATTTGCCCACGTAGTTGTTTACGTGGCTGTGTACATTCATCTTAACAAATTGACAAAGCTTGCCGAGTGGGGAAACATTTCTGGAATTTTTGCCTATGCGCTTTTCCTCCTCCTCGGGGCCTCGTCACTCAAGTGGTTCCGCCGGTCGTGCTATAAAATATTTTATGCCATTCATTACTTTACATCGGTTATAACGCTCCCCATGATTTTTTTGCACTCCAAGACCACACACTGGTACATGGTACTTTGCGGGCTACTGCTAGGGTTTCAAGCAATTTACCGCATTGCCATATCTAGACACACCAAGTTACCAGTGCAGTACGTTTCGCCATCACTATTTTTCATCTCCATACCAAAAAAGGACCTACCGCGTTCGCTACAGCGCTACTACGAGCCGGGATCACATTTGCGTATTTCAAACCCGCTATACTACCCGTCAACATGGTTCCAATCGTCGCACCCCTACACAATTGCTTCACTACCTTCTGACGACAATCTAATGCTTGTGATTCGCAAAACTCGCTATGGAATTAAGATGCGCAAGCTTTATGCAGTCACTGGTCCCTACGGCAGCATACCAAGGCCCTTCTTTCAGGACGTGACACGCGGACTTGTCAAGCGGGCGCTTTTTGTTGCCGGGGGCTCTGGTATTGCGTTCACAGCACCCATCATGCGCCATCTTCGCGCCCATGGTATCCCTGTCAAATTGATCTGGGCTATCCGTGACATTAACGAGGTGTCAATCCTTGACACTCTTGGTCTTTCTGAAGCCGCTCTTGTTGACAACCAGATTGAGGTATATGTTACGCGCAGCGGCAATTACGGTAAACCTTTGTGGTACGTGCCCAATGATGATGACAATTTGGACATTGATGTTGGTGAGGACTGTTGCGGTGGCGGCGATGCCAGCCAAACGTCTCCGCTTTTGCAGAGTTCCACCAGTGATAAGCGAATTCTGCCCTATAGCGTTGAGTCGTCGTTTTATTCGCGCATTATTTTTAATTCCCGGCCAGTGCTGAATCTTCGGATCAAGTCGTGGTTACACGGGGTGCCTGTCGACGGTGATGCATGCTGCTGTCTTGACCGTCTGATGATGTTTGGGCCAATGGACACCGCTGGTCAATGGGTGCTGGCTTCGGGTACAGAAACACTGATTCGGGAGACAGAGGTATGGGCTAACAAGAATAAACTTGCGTTTTTCAAGGATGAATTTAGTTTATAGCATCTACATTTTAATGGAATTTTGATAAACCAAAACAAACTCATTAAAAAATGAATATTATCATACTTAAAAATTTACCTATTTTTTATTCATTTACTCATTCGATTTTTCAATGGTCTGTGTCTTGACAAGTGCTTGATCTCTAGTCCAGAATGATTTACTCCGATCTGAGACTTGTAATTTGTCACGTGATTTAAACACTCTAAACGGCTAGTTCCAGTCGTCGTCGACCTAAAGGCTGTTGAATTCGCATCGACTCCTTTGTCGTTCTTCCTGATCCTCCCCTGAGTTTTTCACTTGATCAGCCCCCGGTAGCATCAAGCCTTCAACATAGAATTGGCTGCAGCTACATCGACAACAAAACCATCTTTATTATGTCTCAATACAAATGGTTACTTCAGACTGCCACGCTGGCGCTTGCGTGCTACCTTTTTATGCTCGTGTCTCAGCAAGTTCCGAGCCCCTACCTAGATGAGATATTCCACGTGCCCCAGACACAGCGGTACTGCCGCGCAAGCAATTCTGACTACCGCGGAGCGCTCTCTGTGTTTGACGTGGTTGGGCTGCTGCGGCGCGTCAAGTGGAATGACAAGATCACGACCCCGCCGGGACTGTACCTGCTTGGCAACATTTATGCAAAGTATTTCGGCAAATACGCGTTCCCCGGCTCCGCTGCATGTGGAACAATCGCGCTGCGCGCGCTCAATTTTTTGGGAACCCAAGTTGTGCTTCAGTTGACGGTGGATGAGGCCTCAAACCCCGTGGGAGTGACGGCGTTCCCGCTGCTGTTTTTTTTTGGCTTATTGTTTTACACCGACGTGTGGGCGACAATCTTTGTTCTAGCTGCGGTCAGGGTTGGTGGCCAGGGTCGCTCACTCGTGGCCGTAGTAGCATCTGCGACCCTCGCATGGGTAAGTCTTACTTTCCGCCAGACGAACATTGTATGGGCGGCATACGCCGCAGTCGTGTTGCTCGAAAACCGTTACCTGTCCCAGCGCTCGCCGGCTGTTACCAACGAAAAGGAGCCGCGCACCACCGACTTGCTGGTTGACTCGGTAATCGGATTTATCAAGACTGCTCTGGTGACACCTTCGATTACGGTGCCTTTTGCTGCAGTTGGCGCCAGCTTTGTATACTTTCTGTATTGGAATGGCGGCATCGCCCTTGGCGACAAGTCGCACCACACTGTATCCCTCAACCCGCTGCAGCTGCTGCACTTTCTGCTTCATGTCGTATTCTTCCTCGGTCCGCCCGCAGTAGTTGCTGCGCTATTTAACGCAAGGGCTTTAGTGCGCACAACTGGCCTCAAACGCACTGTGGCTTTTGTTGCTGCTTTCATTTTGTCTGCAATTGCCCTCGGCCTCTACCTTCATCATGACAGCACCCCCGCGCACCCCTTTCTGCTTGCTGATAATCGCCATTACACATTCTACCTTTGGCGTAAGCTCTATCTGCCAGCGCGTACTAGTATTTTATTTTCCCTGCTCGTCGCAGGCCCGCTTTTTGCTGCCGGCCTTGCGCTCTTTGCGTTACCTTTGGTGCACCCGGACAACCGCATCACCCATATTTGTTCAAGCCTATTTTTGTTAGCGGCAATTGTGTTTACCCTTGTACCGAGCCCGTTGCTTGAACCACGCTACTACATTGTGCCCTTTGTGCTGTGGCGGACGCGCTACTTTCAAGTGCTAGTGGCGCGCCGCCAGCTGCGCTGGCTGCCGGTGCTTGAGATTCTGTGGTACTTGGCCATCAATGTGGCTACTGTTTATCTTTTCTTATACAAGCCTTTTGTATGGGCCAACGAGCCCATGAAGCTCCAGCGTTTTATGTGGTAAAAGAGAAACACTTGCAATGGGTTATAAATGGTATATCGAACTCTAGATTTATATAGCATCATTCATTAATGCTAGGTTTCTATTTTTTTTCTTTTAATAGATTTTGAATTCTTTATCATTCTCTTTATCGTCCGCACCCGAATTATATGCACAGATGACGGCTAAATGACCCATTATCTCAAGAGCGCGGTCTGGCTCGCGGCTCCAGACTTCTGAAAGTGTCTTATTGGTTAAAAGCTCGACATTTTTGCTAGCTGATCTTGGATGCGTGGGACTGATAACGTAGGGTGAAAACGAACTTGTACTGTTTTCATTGGCCGTTTGTACCGTTCTGACTGTCTGATGCAACCGTTGGGCACGGTGTTTTAGCACATTAAAGTAAGACTGTGGGCGCCCATTTTTTGCAACAAACACCAAAGCGCAATCTTCAATGCCGTTATCATTTACGGCACCATCAGCGCCAATGATATCTACGCTGGAGCTGGCACTGCCGAGCACAAGGTGCTTGCCATTTTCCAGATCGTCGGCAAACTGCTCTAAAAATGCCGCCCAAGATGGCGCCACTACATACTTCGTGTCAAAGTCGCGGCCAAAAAGAATGATTTGACCCCACCGACCTGCTGGACCTGGTGCCAAATCAAGGGCAATGTTGTTCCCGCCTCCGTCGGTTGCAAGCGGCAGCCATCGCGGGTGTGCGTAGGTGCATTGAATGGCGCCAGCGGGTACTGAAGCCTGGTGAGCCAGCCACTGCATCACTCGCTCCGGCTGCCCGCCAAATGATTTCTGAAGTGCCGAAAGCGCGCTGTAATCTGCAGTACAGCGCTCTAGCAAAGACGCTACATTGCACCATGCCTGTTGCTCTGCCGCTGCTGCTTCAAGACTTAGTAGAATAGCACCAAAAATGACGCCCGGACCTGAAATTTCTGTTGCTATTGCGCTGATGCCCACTGCACCTGGTTCCTGCCCATCATGCATGCAAAACGATGCGCGTACGTCGGCAGGAAGCTGGAATCCGAGATCGGTTTCAAACGCGCACAAGTCTGCCTTTGTGGCAGGGCTGCCCAGCTGCTCGGCGAGCTCGATGTAGTGCTTTTTCAACCAGCCGTCAATTCGCTGCCAAGAAAGCACTGGGTCGGGTGATACTGGCAGCGATGGTAACATAAAAGATCTTGAGGTAGTATTTATTTGATTAAGATTGTTTTCAGTGTCGTTATGAGTTAAGGGTATATTGGGAACTGTGGGGATTGATATATCCAGCGGCGTGAACTCTGCATAGCGATCGTTCGTCGTGATGTTATAGTACACGGACTGACACAGATTGACAAATTTCTTCATAAATTGCACACTTAAAAATTATCTTGGTATTTTAAAAGCAGGTTTAACATAATTATAATAATAATAATAAAATTAAAAGAATAATTTTATTTACTGGTTATTTTTTTTGCTGGACTCGATAAAGGATGGTATAGTGCAACACTGCCATTGTCAACTTTCGAGGTTCTATCAGCTAATACATTTCAAGCACACTATATAAATATTTAAAATTAAAACATGTTTTCACCAAGAGTTTTTTTATGATTATAACGTTTCATCGAAGCATCAAGGTCTCGAGTTGTGAGATTTGAGCCAGAATAAAGAAAACACAACACTTGTGTTACAAGCCTCGAAGAGTCACTCTCAAGTAATAAAAACCAAAAAAAGACACTTTCTAATAGACTCAAGATAAAAAAAAATAAATACAAACTGATCGTAATTAAAGCGTTTTGTAATGACATACCAAACAACACATGCTTAACTATAACAGTTTTATTTAAGTAACAACTCAACCTGCAATTAGAAACTTGCCAATATCATGTCTTCTTAAACCAATCTTGCAAAATCTCCCTCACCAACTAAAGTCTTTTTAAAAAAAAAAAAATCATAGAGAGAGAAAAGCAGCAAGTAACACAGCAAAATGCCCGAGTCATCAAATGAAAACAAGGAAAACTTTTCGCTGGGATCTCTACTCCAGAAACCACCCATTATGAAACGGGGGTTCCCTATCGGCACGTAAGTTTGCTCACAACTCCCAGCTTGATCCTTCATTGAATCAGCCGTTCATAGCTAACAAGCATTACTATTAATTTTTTTTTCCTACAGTAGCGACACGATTAGATGGCGCGTGGTGTCATCACCAACGGATTCAATCATATCACCTTGTAGCCACACGCTTAAGATAAACCGCCTCCGGCACCGACATCTCTCTAAGTAAGCATAAATACGCAATATCTACCCCTAAATTCAAAGGCATTAACCTCACCCTCCCCGCTACCAGATTTGGCAGAAATAAAAATTTAAATGCTCTTTTATTCAAGCCAAAGCCCATTACAAGTACTAATATGAAAATGTGCACCACCGATCCTGCTGCTGTGACTACCGACGAGGCCATGGCCACATCAACCGATGAATCTACGATTTCTGCAACAGAGCCAACAATAGTAAATAAAATCCCAGTTGAAAATTTTACAAAAGGTAGTCCCAGACAGGAAGTTCATGGCTTCGTTCCTCTTACTAGCGATGAAAAATTGTTGGAGTAAAGCCTGTTCGCCGAGATTGGGCTTGCTTGTAATTATGAGCCTAGGCCTATACAAATGTGTTATTACATACTGAAAAGAATGGTTCTAAAAAAAAAAAAATTGTTAGCTGCTTAAAAAAATTTTTAATAAAGAAGAAAAAGTTTACTTATAAGAGTACATGTATAAGTCTGCGACAGGGAAAGATTTATCATGGGCTTGGGCTGACATTAATTTGTGCTGGCTTGCGAGCTGATTGTAGTCCAGTATTGGACATACATACGGCAGAGATCAGGGGACTGACATTCCAACGGTTTTGCGCCTGCCTTGCCAATCATCTACTACAAGTCGAAAACCCCATATAGTTTTACCAACTTCTGAGAACCTTTTTGTGTATTATTTTATTTTGTGTTAAATTAAATACATAATTTACTCGTCGTCCTCCTCCTGAGAGTAAAGCTCGACAGCAATACGGTCCAAATCACGCTGACCGTTCTCAGAGATCTTGCGACCGCCGTTAGAGGACTTCTCCAAAACGTTGAGCTTCTCAAGAGCCTGGAGGACCTTTCTGTTGATAGAACCAGAGGCGTCCTTGTGGTGGGAGGGTCTGAAACCACGGTTGACAGCACCACCGTAAAGCTTGTTGAGCTTACCGACACCGACGTTCTTGCGGAGGTAGATGTGACGGGCGACAGAGGCAGTTCTCTTGTAGAACCACTCGGCAGAGTCCTGGGGAGGAAGCTCGTTACCGGCACTGGTCTTCACGAGCTCGACGTAACCGGGGATCTCGAGTCTACCTTGACGTCTAAGGAAGGTAGCGTAAGCATCAATGAACTGCTGAGCAGGGATATCTCTGTTAAAAGCAAAGTTAGTAACAAGGTCTAACAAAGAGCGTGTCTTATCAAAGCTTTAGTTCGTTCTAAAAGTCCCAAGATGTGATGTGCAAGATGGCTTTGTCGAAAAAAAAAATAATGTTTATGATAGAAGCAAAGGTCGAGGCATGTCTGAAAGATATAAACGTGTTGACAAAAACGTTTTGTCGCAATAAAAATTTTTTTCAACTTCTTTCCCAATCACCAAATCGAGTTCCCAGGTTCATTAAAAAAAAAAAAAAAAACCATCTTCCAAAATGATTTATGGTCGTTGCCAATAGGCGCAGTCGATCTTCTCGCAACATCACAATCTTGAACATAAAAAAATAAACGAGTTCAATGAAATAACAAAGTGTCGGGGGTGGTAATAGAAATAAACGTACCTAACGTTAACACTAGGCATTTTGGTCGTGATATGTATTTGTGTTCGTGGGTCAGTCAAAGGCGAGCGCAAACAGTCAGAAAGGAGAGAAAAGTCAGAAAAAAAAAAGTGTATCAAAAAAAAAAAAAAAACCGGTTTGCCTGGTCTGGGTACGGGAACTGCGCGACGAGGTTTGCATAGTAGAAGGCTCAGCTACTGATATATACACTTGGCCTTTAATATACAACATAAACTTTATAAATTACTAAATTAGGAAGGTTACTTTTGTGACAGTGAAACTCTTGTTTTTGACATTTTTTTAAAAAAAAAATTAAAAGAAATTATGCTGACATCAGCATAAGGAAAGCCTCAACGTGCCTTAGCAACTTTGGTACCTCCGCAAAACGTAGAACCCTTGCGGTCACAGGCAGCAGTGCACTTTTCCTATTCGTCAGTTTTACGCGATCATAAGGGTACTTGAATACTCAAAATAATAGTTTTTATTTCTGGAGTGGGTTTGATCATAGCTTCTTTTGAGTTAATTACATATATATACAGGGTTGATGGGTTTATTTGTTCTTTCTAAGATCGGAAGAGACGTTAAGAAGCAGCGACTCATTGTCGAGCAGCACTCTGTTTCCAGATTTACTCAAAATTTCAGCAATCTCACGAGCAGTGTCGATACGCTTCAGCTCAACGTAGTCCTTAGACTTCTTGATAGCATCACCAATGAGCTCAGCAGAGCGGGCCTCACCCTGGGCCTTGACAATAGTTCCCTGCTTCTCCTGGCGAGCGCGGTCGACAATGAAAGCAGCACGCTGAGCTTCCTGCTGGGCAATCTGCTTAGCTTCGACGGCAGCGGTAAACTCAGGCGAGAAAGTCATGAAAGTTAATGAAACATCGTCGAGGTCAATGTTGAACTTGTCGGCGCGTCTGACTAGGGTGTCTCTAACAAGTCTGGAAACACGTTCACGCTGAGTGATGAGCTGAGAGGCATTGAACTGGGCAACAACACCCTTGAGCACTTCGTTGACAATTGAAGGCAGAACACGCTCGTCGTAGTCGGTTCCAAGAGTTCTGTAGATTGTGGGAAGAGCGGTAACACGGGGGCGCGACAGCACACGGCAGGTGATGTTCACCATCTGTAAATCGTTGGTACCGGTAAGAGAAGCAACATTTCTTGGTTTGGCGCGCACGTCGTAAATGATGGGAGTTTGGAACCACGGGATGGCAATATGAGTTCCTTCGCCGTAAATCTGAGGTTGGACACCGCCAAATCTAGAATAAATAATAGCACGATGACCACCATCGACTGGAGGGAAATGTTAAAAAGTGTATGGGTAAGCGAATGTTAGTGGCAAATACATACCGTTAAAGAGCGAACTGGCGAAGATAAGACCACCAATACCGAGTACGGCCAAACCGCCGACTCCAGCAAAAAGACCCTTTGGCGGTCTGGGGGCGCCGCCGCTGGCCTGAGCCCGCTTCTTGACAGCATTAGCAAATTGAGCCCACGGATCCTGTGACATTTTGTGTGTGTATAGTGATGATGATGAATGGAGATGATAGAAAGTAGTAATCTGAGTGGAGGGGGGAAGAACTAGAAAAGTAGAAGAGCAATTATGGATTTAATTGGGTTTGGCTGAGACAAAAGTCCAAGTCAGACTGTGAACCTACGAGCGACTTCGGCTCTCTCTGCCTGCCAGATGCACGTCAGATGGGAAAAGTACACAAGGGCAAGGTGGTGGTGGTGCATGAAAATACAAGCCACCAACTAATCAGGGTTGGGGCTTTAAACAATTAAGTCTTATGTTATAAACCTTTATTTTTAATTTCAAAGGGCTTCGCAGTGCTCAAATATACACGCCCTTTTATAATACTCACAGTCACATCTCCTTCCTAAATAAGAAGTTGTCATCAACTCCACCTTCTCCCTCCCGCTCTGTCTCCCCTTGGCCAATTTTTAATTTTTTTTTCTACCCAGTTGGAAAATTTTTGACCTTCGTCTGTCTCTTGTACGTTCCTTGTTCCAGAAAAACCATTTTCGACCACCATCAACAGTCACCATGGGTATCGATAGCACTAGAAAGCAGCACGTTAGAAGCGGTCACCGCTCTGCTCCCAAGTCCGACAATGTCTACTTGAAGTTGTTGGTCAAGCTCTACAGATTCCTTGCTCGTCGTACCGACTCCAAGTTCAACAAGGTCATCCTTAGATCTCTTTTCCTCTCCAAGATTAACAGACCCCCCGTCTCTGTTTCTCGCATTGCCAGAAATATCAAGTCCAAGGATAACGAGAACAAGATTGTTGTTGTCACTGGTACTGTCACTGACGATGCCCGTCTGTACGAGGTCCCCAAGATCACCGTCGCTGCCCTCAAGGTCACCGAGACCGCCAGAGCCCGCATCTTGAAGGCTGGTGGTGAGATTATCACCTTTGACCAGCTTGCTCGCCGTGCCCCCACTGGCCAGAACACCCTGATTGTTCGTGGTCCCAGAAACTCTCGTGAGGCTGTCAGACACTTCGGCATGGGCCCTCACAAGGGTAAGGCTCCTAGAATCATGTCTAAGGGCCGCAAGTTTGAGCGTGCTCGTGGTCGTCGTGCCTCCAGAGGTTTCAAGGTCTAAGTTAGATCCTGAAATGCTAGAGATGATAACCCCGAAAACGACTACAAAAACTAATAACCCAAGCTCATATTTTATTTATGTCAATAAATGTTTGCAAAATAATCCGGTTTTTTGGGAATGATAATGTTGGAATTTTTTTTTTTTTAATAATCTGTAGAATCGTTGTTGTTTTTTATTTTGATGCTTCTTGTATTATGTTGCTGTGCATTATGTCAGTTATTCAAGACTTGAGTTCTACTTTTTCAGTCTCTCGATAGCACCACGAATGTAGTCCTCGGTTTTGGAGTCAGCTGCTACTTGCAGAGCCGTATGTCCCTCACTATCCTTTATGTCGTAGTTAGCGCCAGCCTCAATCAAAACAATCGCAACTTCTGAATGGCCCTCTGCTAGAGCGTGGTGCAGCGGCGTCCAGCCGTTCACGTCGGTGGCATTTAGCGGCGCCTTGGCCTCAATTAGCAGCTTCACAAGCGGGAGCGAACCGATTGCAGCAGCGCGGTGTAGCGGGGCTTGACCAAACTTGTCCTTAACGCCAACACTGCGTTGCTTGCTAATAAGTAGCGAAGCAAGCTGACTATGGCCCTTGGACACAGCGAGATGCAGCGGGATCTGGCCATTATTGCTAGTCGCGGCAAGGTCGGGGTCGTAGGGCAACAAGGCCTCAAGAACAGGCACGCTTCCAATTGACGCAGCAATGTGGGAAAGCGTCCACCCCGCCGCGTCGGTATCGTCAATATCAAAATCGGAGCTAAGCTTTTTACTTTCGCTAATGGCCTTCAGTAGCGTGGAGAGGATTAACGCGTTACCCGAGGATGCTGCCCAAAAGAGGGGTGTGCGTTCATCCTCGTCCTTTGCGAGAATTGCATTAGGGTCATCGCGAATCAGTTGTTTAACAATGTTTTCGTTGCCATCACGGGCAGCGTCGTGTAGAGGAAAGGACTTTGGGTTAAAAGGGTCGGTCATGATGCGTTTGATGTGGTTTTGTTGTGGTAAATGAGTTGTCAGATGGTGTTGAAGGATGGTTGGAATGGTGAATGATGAAGAAACAGAAAATTAAAGTGTGGAGTGAGCATAAAATAGTACACTTATATGGCAGCTAATCTTTTTTTACACGTTTCTCTTCATTTTTGTCAAAATCTGCCCTTTTTTCCTCCCACAGACATCATCATTTACTATAATCACTGCCTTTTGGGTTTCGAGTGTATATATCCCTCCTGTTTTCTTACATTTGAATCTTGAACAGTAGCCAAGTACCATGTTCACTTCTACTCCTAGCGGTTTTACAGATACGCCAATCACAAAGGCATTGATCATATTAACGCTAGTTCTGGCGACCACCATCTCACTTCTGGAAATCTCATACCTCTTTGACCTACAGATAGTTCCACACCTGCTAGTATGGCGTAAGTGATTTGCAACACACTATGATTATCATAATTTAAATAGATACTAACCAGTATGTATTATTTTAGACCAATGGTGGCGCATTCTTTTGAACCAGGCTCTCTACATTACGCAGTCTGAGATTCTTGTATATACCATTTTTCTCTACAACCTCCGTATCCTTGAGCGCTTTCTAGGCTCGCACAAGTTCATCTCTTTTATTACCCTCATCTATCTTCTCAGTCTTGTCCTCATCCCGTTTATCTACGTTATCTTTGACTACATCTTTGCATACAATACTACCCCCGCGGACTCTGGCGTTGCCGCTTCTGCCACTTTCTCCCCTCCCGGCCCGACCACCGTCGTCTTTGCGCTGCTCCATATCTACAAGCAGCTTATTCCACCAGTCTACCAGTTTCAAATCACTCCATTATCAGCGCCCTTTAAGATCCATCTTTCGGACAAATCGTTCCTTTACATTGTCGCGGCTGATCTGGCCTGGTTACGCGCCCCAGGCTCCCTTGTCAACGCGCTTGCGGGCTGGACCCTTGGCGGCCTTATTCATAGCGAAATTCTTCCCGGTAAGCAATGGCGTATACCTTTTGTCAAAACGCAAGGTGTGCGGGCATGAGCTTTTCGTTGATCCAATGGTCTATTCATAAAAAAAATAAAAATATCTGTACAATAAATGCATTTTTTTAATTCTCGTTTCAATGTGCTGTTTTAACACCGGCGCTGTTGGCATACTAAGAATTGATAGTAGATAGATAGATAATCAGTTTATTATCCTTACATCAAATAGTTACAAACAAAATAATGAAACAAAATGACATACAAAGAAGACATGAATTTCAAAACATTTGTCTATATGAGACTGGCAAAGTAGCGGTGTCAGCGCGTATTTTAAGTTCAAACGTTCGATG